>JABFPJ010002048.1:0-21521 GCA_022817425.1 Gryon sp. ZL-2020
GCCGCTGGCACAGGTGAAACGGTTTACGAGGCTGGGCCGTTTTGAAAGGCTAATGAAAATATAAGTCGAACGCGATGGATTTAAAGAAAAATAGAATATAATGGCGCGGCTGGCAGAGCGCCATTAAGAGAGCCGAGACTGACCTTTGAACTCGTAAAGAGCCATTTCCCGCCCCCCCTTCTCTTTCCCCGCTTCGCCGCCCCTTGTTCCGCTCGTCCTTCGCTGCTACGCGCTTCTCCCCATCGTCGGTGTTTTTGGTGCACGCGCCTCATCAACCTCGTGTCTTGAATTAAGTATAACTAATATCAGAGGCGGCTGAGCATTCACAAACTTTTAGTATTCATTGAAAGACACAGGCAAGGGAGCGTTGCTCGCTGAAAGAACGCCTGAATAAAGGATGATACCTAACCCATCTAGTTGCTACATTTTATAGATATGTATGTATATATGTATACTTGCATACGTATATACACGTGCACGTGAATGCAGCAATGAAAACACATTTTACGTTGTTTTCACCAAGCGAAACAGTTTTTTGCTCATTTCCGTGCATTTTTCATATTATTAGACTTTCGCGACTAAATTACGATTAATGCATTGCAGATTTCATGCTGCATTTTTTTCATTTTCAAATCATGGTAAAGTGTATTTCTAGTAGGAACGAAATCGAGTTGTCTACATTAATGAAATGGCCTTATTATGGCCTTCCTACTGCCTTCCCATGGTTTTTTATGTCTGTTTTATGGCCTGTTTATGTCCTTTTTGTGGCTTGTTTAAGGCCTGTGTATGGCCAGCTTATGGTTTATTTATGACCTATTTATGACCTTTTTATCACCTATTTATGGCCTGTTTATGGCCTGTTTATGGCCTATTTATGACCTGTTTATGGACTGCTTATGACCCATTTATGACCTGTTTATGGCCCATTTATTGCCTTTTTATGGCCGTTTTATGGCCTTCCTATGACCTTTTTATGGCCTTCCTACAGCCTTTCTACCGCTTTTTTATGGCCTGCTTACGGCCTTTTTAATACCTTGTTATAGCCTTATTATGGCGTTATTATCGGATCCTGATCAGGTGACCATCCTATAACCATACTTAATCTTTGATAGTCGAAGGTAAAGAAAAAGAATTAAGGCTGAGTCAAGGCCCTGATATGACTGCCTGGTAAGGAAATCCAGTGGCCAAGTTATATGTCTTACAATATGAAAAACATGCGTTAAAATCTCAAACTTTGCTTTCTAATTATGAATTAATCAAATCGAGCTCCGACCAGGCCCTGACTAGGCTCTGACATGGTTATCTTAATTTTTACTAGTTTTATTATGGTCTTCCTATGGCTTTCCAACTGCCTTCCTATGGATTTTTTATGTCTGTTTTATGGTCTTTATATGGCCTTTCTGCTTATGGCTTTTCTATGGCCTCCTATGGGTGCTTATATGGCCCTGTCGGAACCATATAAGCACCCTCTATTACAAGTATATTCAGTGCCACGTCGAAAATGCCAGTCGAAAAATTCATATCAGTACCAGATCAGGTAGTAGCATGGTTTCCATAATTTAACCGGATTTCATTTGCACTAGGGATAATGAATCTAATTTAACTATAGTCTTTTAATAATAATGAGTAAAAATCACTGTTAATAAATGAATTGCTTGAATGGAAAGATTGAAAAAAAGGGTTTAATTAATTTAGCCATTTAAGATGGTTGATTACAATCTTGGTCGTCATACAATATTACGTGCATAAATCGGACTTTCTCATTAAATTTATCGGTTCCAATCTGCTTGTAATATGTGTCGATAAAATTATTGAATATAATTACTGCCGATTATTATCTAACGTGTACGCTCTACATCAAACGAAGGTTTACAATTTTATAATAGCCATGTGCGGGAACTTTGTGTTTCGTTGCCAAAAACAAGGATAGATAAAATGTATATCAATTACGCTTGACAATATACAGCTGCAAATAAATATAAAAAAAGGGTTAAACACAAAGCAAAAATGAAAGTAGTAAATTAGAGAACAATTTTTAATCGATTAATCATGAAAAAGGAAAGGAAAGGATGTTTAGAATGGACGATGTCATCAGGCCAATTAAAAATGAAAAGGATAAATGTATCAAAACTGATATACATATGGAATTCTAATTTCATATTAAAGATATCTAAGTATATAGTTATGAGACAAAAAATATTGTGTTTTGTTTATGATTATGACTTGTATTATATACAAGTGACTAATAAAGGGTTCATAAATTTGTGAGGCATCGAGGTTATCGCAGGAATTTATCTGTGAACATGGAAGAGTTCGAGCTATTGAGTGGAACATTCTTGGCTGATTTTGAGCGGCGCGCATCTTTCGAATATTTATGAGCATAATGTGATAATATACTGTATTATACATTTTGTCGTCATAATGGCGTGCGAAAAAGTCAAACTAGTTTTTTTCATTAGGCAAAGGATATATATATATATATATATATTTAATAATATGAACTTGAATCATTTCGTTCTATCAAATCCATTTACAAAACTAAATGAACGAATAATTAATGTATTAAGCGTATGTATAATGTATGAATATTTTCCGAAAAAAGTGTACATTTTATGTTAAATACACGAAAATTAACAAATGTAATCAAAGTAAAGTCAATAAAATGCATAAAGGTGTAAATAAAACAAAATAAATATAATGCAAAATAAACAAAACGAAGTAATTAAAGCAAGGTAAACAAAAAAAAGTAAACATTGTGATGTAAACAAAGTATTGTAAACAAAGCAAGATAGTCAAAACAAAAGTTGACAGAGTAAAGTAGACAAATTAAAGTAAACAGCGTAAAGTAAACAAAGTTATATAAACAAAGCAAAGTAAACCGAGTAATGTAAACAAAACAAAATTATCCTAGCAAAATAAACACACATGAAATACACAAAAAAATCAATTAAAGTAAAGTAAACAATGCAGTATAAACAAAAAAAAGTTATCTTAGCATAATAAACAAAATAAGGTAAACAAAAACAGTAATCAAAGTAAAGTAAACAATGCAATATAAACAAAATAATGTAAACAAAGCAAAGTAAATAAAATGCAAAGTAAACTAAACAAAACAAAGCATTCAAAGTCAAATAAACAAAACAAATTTCAAGTAAACAAACTAATGTAAACAAAGTAAAACACAAAGTAAACAAAGAATAATCAAAACAAAATAAACGAAATAATGATAATTATTGTAACTATCTAGATAGTTAATTAGAATTCAACTAAAATCGAACATGAACCATTTCATCGTATAAAATAAATTCAAAAAAAAGTAAACGACCGAATAATTAATGTATTAAGTATATGTATAATGTACGAATATCTTTATAATAAAAAGTACATGCGTTTGATGTTAAATACAAGGAAAAAAAAAGGACGCAGAAAAATGACGGTCGTTAACGAAAGACCTACAATTTAATACGAGCACAAAGATGATTCTCATATAAGTGTAGCGTGCGAGAAAAAAAATCTTCTAATGTATGATAATTATATTTTACCTTTACAAGAAAATGATTGCACATCATATCTTACGAGGTCCTGTTTTCTTGCATCTGTCATGAATGCTTTTTGAACATATGAAAGTAATATTAAGGGCCAAAGTCGCGTGACCGCAACATTTTTCGCAAGCGTTTTTACAATGTTATAAGAAAGAATACAAATAAGTACCTATAATACTAAAAAAGAATCGCGAGAAGTATGCAAATTATTCATTCATTATGGTATTTTTCGTCTGACATGAAATTCTGGTTTCCTCATTCCACTTAAATGCTCTTGCATTTATATATTATATATATATATATAAAAAATAAAGTGTATCGCTATATACTTTGTATGAAATAAACACTCCTTGATATTGCGTTGTCAAAAAATATGCCAAAATGTTGCAGAAAATGTGTTCAATCGATCGTTTTTTGCAATACTTTGTGTCTGCTTATTATCATATCATTAAATATGAGAAAATGAGTTGAACATTTTTGTATTCTGCGAAAACATGAATTCATTTAAGTACTTATTTCTCATCTACAATAAATGTTCTTTATAAAACCTTTTTTCTTTTCATTTTATTATATATTTATTAGAAATTAAAAACGGCTACTTTCATGCATAATTAATTAGCCATTAATTATCATAATCATACTATAATTTCGGTTTAAAATGAAATAAAAAACTGGAATTAAACATGACGAAAATAGAAATTTGTCTGTTATACATATATATACATATATATATATATATATACATATATATATATATTTACACATGAATAAACATAAATGAATGTCGGCAGAAACGTCTATTTGGCGCGCATACCGCTCGCGCCTCTGTGTGTTATAAACTGCACCAAAGTTAAATGAATTCGAAATGATCGATAAAGTTTATCATTGATCAATTAAACTTTGGAACGTGTGAGTGACGGGGCTTTGAGTCGACGGCCCCGGGGGTGCGAAAGAGAAGACACCAAGTAGACAAAGCTGAGACATGAGGAATTCGTAAAAGGGGTGGCTTATTTAATGAACACGGTGCCCCTGACAGAACAAGAGACGTCGCAAATGCGCCATTCGGGGGCAACGTTTGTCATGTTTTGTCGCCAACTTACTTGTCAATTACAGTAGTAAAATGCTATCGTCTTCAGCGCGACGTCATTACTTCTTCGGTTTAACTGCGAACAATTAATTTCATCTCATGAAATTATTACAATCCATTGTTTACTTCACTTTGTTTACTTTCATTTAATTGCTTTGTTTTGTTTGTTTTGTATTTTAATTTTTTTGTTTGTTTACATTACTCTGTCTAATAATTGTGTGTGTTTATTTTGCTGGGATAACTTTGTTTTGTTTACTTTGTTTTGTTTACTTTGTTTTGTTTACGTTACTTTGTTTACATTGCATTGTTTAATTTAGTTTAATTACTTTTTTGTTTACTTTATGTGTGTTTATTTTGCTGGATAACTTTGTTTTGTTCACTTTGCATTTTATTTACTTTGTTTTGTTTACATTACTTTGTTTACATTAGATTGTTTACTTTGTTTCGATTACTTTTTTGTTTACTTCATGTGTATTTATTTTGCTAAGATAACTTTGTTTTGTTTACTTTGCATTTTATTTACTTTATTTTGTTTATATGACTTTGATTGCTTTGTTTTGATAACCATGTTTTCTTTATTTTGCATTTGATTGACTTTATTTTGTTTACATTACTTTGTTTACATTGAATTGTTTACCTTACTTTGTTTACTTTTCTCTGATTCTTTTCTTTTTGTTTATTTTCCATTGTTTTCATTCTTGAATGTTTACATTTAGAGTAAACAGAATTAAAATAATAAAAGCAATCGACATTTGGTAAAATATAATTCAAAATTGAATTTCATATAACGAAATCATGTCATCTGCTTTCTATTAATTTGCATTGTTCGTGTAAAGTCGCAATGCAAACACGTGTGCAAATTTGTGAAACGCGCTGTATAAGTGAACTCAAGTGACTCATTGAATTGAGTCAAATGTATCATTAATCCTTCTCGAGTATAATAGAGAGATCAAGTGTAGAAGTGGAGATCTTTGGATGGGAAATAAGAAAGGAAAAGTCGCGTCTCCATTTCGCGCAGACAACCCGTAAATGTATTAAACGCATTTGGCCGTGCAAAAGGCGTGTACTACGCCTTGATTTACATTAGATGTGTTCGGCGCCCAAGTATGGCCGTACAGTACTACTGTATGGAAATACATTGTTTGACAAGTATCCGCATTATGTACTCGCGTAAACGACTTTCTCGCTGCTCGCGCGCTTTCCATGTTTGTCCGCAGCTTTGACTTTGAAGTTTTAACTACGTTAAATTCATTACTTCATACTTAATTCTAAAAATATTTAAAAAACAAAAAAAAAAAAACAGAAAAAAATTAGATAGTAAAATTGACTATGCAATCTGTAAATGTGACTTACTCCTCAAATTAAAGCAACGTTTTCTTCCGTCGATAGAAAATTTTCTTTTTTTTTTAAGATTAATTAAATACGGCTAACTCGCTACTGAATATTGATTAAGCCATTGAACTCGATTTCGATTGAACAGGTTGCGAATAAAATCCATATAGGTTTCTATTCAAATTTTGTCGTTGAGGAATGTGCAAATGAATCTTGTGGCTTGTTTTGTCGAAAATATAGAAGCGACGTGACACGAGCGGTAATATAGCATCGTAGTCTCTTCTAGTCGCTTAAACGAAGCATGTGCCAGATGGAATGCAGGTGCGTTTCCGTACAGCGGACAAGTCTGTGAATTAGGAAATGCTGAAATGCCGCTGCTAGCTTAAATATACATGGGTCCCTTACAAAGCCCCCTCTGCCCCCCGCCCTTGTAATAATGTATGTACGTAACGTAACGTGCTTGAAAGTTATGTATGTGACACAAAGTACTCGCCACCCGTATAATAGTGACTTACAAAAGTGAGTATAAGTGTAGCTAATAAAGTTGGAATACTTCATTGCTTTAGTTTTCATTATTCTCATCCGGACAAAAATTTATTTCGAAATATATACAAAAGTATGTTAAATTAAAATATATGAGAGGTAAAGAAGGGCGGTAAAAGGGCCATAGAAAGGCCCTAAAAAATCATAAAAGGGCCATAAAACGGCCATAGAAAGAACATAAAAAGGCAATAGGAAAACCAGACAAAAACCAGGAAAAGCCCGTAGAATGGCCATGAAAAGTTCATTAAACGGTCTTAAAATGTTCATAAAAGGGCCAACAAGGCCATACAAAGGCCTTTTTATAATATATTGAGAAATATATGCAGAAATATATTAAATTATAATAAATGGAGCTAGAGAAGGGGGAGAAAAAGGCCATAAAAGGGCTATAAAAAGGCCATAGAAAAGATCAGACAAAAACCAGGAAAAGCCCATAGAATGGTCATGAAAAGTTCATTAAACGGTCTTAAAATGGTTATAAAAGGGCCATCAAGGCCATACAAAGGCCTTTTTATAATATATTTGTAAAAATATATTTGGAAATATAAGCATAAATATATTTAATTAACATAAATGGAGCTAAAGGAGAGGGAGAAAAGGGCTATAGAAAGGCCTGAGGAAGACCATAAAAGGCCCATAGAAAAGCCTTAAAAAGGCCATGAAAAGGCTATAGAAAAGCCACAAAAGAGCCACAAAAAAGCCTTAAAAATGCCTTGAAAGGGCTATAAAGGAGCCATGGAAAGGCCATAGGAAGGCCATAAAAGAGTCACAGGAAAGTCTTGAAAAGGCCATGAAAGGGCCATAGAAAAGCCATCAAAAGTCCACGAAGTGGCTATAAAATTTTTACAACAGATCCATAAAATGGTCATAGAATGACTATAAAAAGGCCATAGAATTGCCATGAGAAGTCCAACGAATGGCCATAAAAACGTTATAAAAAGGCCCTTTTATGTTATATTAATATTGAATATGATATATTAATTATGATATATTAATTTGAAAATATATACAAAAATGTTTTTATATATATAAAAAAATAAATTTTAACGCCAAGAATGATATATTTTAACTTCTTTTTTCCATATTTCTACAAGCATTTCTTTTAAATAAAACTGCCCATTTTACATTTTAAAATCAATAAAGTAAATGTTTCACTGGAAACATGCTCATTAATTTATTTATGATGATAATTAAATGAGTCAATAAAAAATACTGTAATTACTGTAATGCTAAAAAAAATAAAACTTCAACGAAGTTGAAATAATAAAATTCCAAAACATTGATTTATCATTCACGATTTATGATAAAGTAATTAATGTACAATGAAAATGTATTGTGACTTGATGTAAAAGTCAAACAAAATTGTGCACCACAAAAGCAATAATTCAAGCTAATTATTCACATAATATAACTCCAATTTGTAACTCTCGGACATAACAAAGGCAGCACAATGTAAAAAGGGTTGGAGAAATTTGTAGTAGCAGGTACTTTTGTCTAATAATAATTCCTGGCACAAGACTCTCGCAATAACTCAGACCTGAAAACTTATGATTTATTTGGCTTATGACAAACATTTTGTTCTGTCATTAAAACCGGATGTAAAAATAAGAGAATTTTTCGACGATCAAATTACTTATGACAATGAAATATTAGTAAAAACGAAATGTTTCGTTGTTTTTGTCTCATAAAAATATTATTTACGATGCTGGTAAGAAAAGGCATAAAAATAATGATAAACGATGCAAAAATGGTTATAATTTATATAAACGTTTCAATGGGTATATCCAGCGGGGCGCCACTTGCCCCAACCTTGTTTCACATTTTCAAACGTGCGAACATTTTATTTTTACCATTTTTCCATTTTTCAAAATGTCAAAAAAAAAAAAGTATTCACCAACTGACCCATATTTAATATCCTTCCTGACCAAATCTTCAAGCACTTAGTTCTCTTCAAAGACACAATTCGCATCCAATCGTTGACATTTTGTCATTTTTCTAGACTCAATGGAGACAAATCCATTGTATTTTCTTTCTTCCTTCTTACATTTTTGCTGAACATTTGAGCATATCTAATTTGGACAGTGTAAGAATAAAATATTCTGTATTCAGGTTGTAAGAAGTATTTAAACTTCATTTATCAAAGGTTTAATAAAAGCGCGGATTATATGAAATACTTGAACGGATATTGTGCGATTTCAAAGTATGGATTTCTTATTATGTCGTTACTTCATAAAGAATATAACAATTGTGTTAGAATTTAATAATTATTAAACAAAATTGTTCAATGACATTATTTAACAATTTTGTTTTAAATGAAAATTAAATTAAATTTGTTTGCATTGCTTTATTTACATTGCTTTTTTACACTGATTTATTTGCATTGCTTTGTTTACATTGATTTATTTACATTGCTTTGTTTACATTGCTTTGTTTACATTACTTTGTTTATATTGCTTTGTTTACATTGCCTTATTCATATTGCATTGTTTACATTGGTTTGCTTACTTTACATTATTTACTTTGCTTTATTTACATTGCATTTATACATAGATCTTTTACATTGCATTTTTACATTGAATTGTATACATTGCTTTATTACATAGCATTGTTCATATTACTTTCTTTACATTGCTTTATTTATATTGCATTGTTTACATTGGTTTACTTATTTTACTTTATTTACTTTGCTTTGTTTACATTGATTTATTTACATTGCATTGTTTTCTTTGCTTTGTTTACATTGCTTTACTTATATTGCATTGTTTACTTTGGTTTACTTACTTTACTTTATTTACTTTGCTTGATTTACATTGTTTTATTTACATTGCTTTATTCACATTATTTGTTTACTTTGCCTTATTTACATTTCTTTGTTTACATTGCATTATTTACATTAATGAAACGAAATTTTTTTTTATTTCTTATAAATAAATTAAATGAAATTTCTTTTGAAAAATGTACTTTTGTTAAAATTTCTGTAATATTTGGCTCATCGTTTTATGAAAAAGAAATAGACTTGGTTACCTGACTCTGTAATCTCCAGAATTTGTGATTTATTGTCACCAAGTATGTTAACCCTTTTCGGGATTCCTTTCATGATTCCATTCCTGCAATCGAGTTATATTTAAATAATATGAAATCGTACGAATAAATTGTGAAATGACAATATAAAAATATGAAACAATCAAACAAAAGTATAGCCCCTATGATGTACGAAATATTGATTAATTATTTAAAACTGGCAGAAATAAAATGTTATAAAATAAATGAAAAATTAAAATGTATTATCTTTGCAAAAGTAACGCTTCAAGTGTCATATATTTTTCAAATCAAAATTAAATGAATGCACATTTTTATAGCTTCGCGTAAATAGAAAGTCTTGATTCCATAATTGGATTTTATTGACGTCAATGTTTGATATTGATATAATCGAATAATCAAATTACTACACTTAAATGGCACGTAAAATAATAATAATAATAATAAAAAAAGCAAAATAAAAAAAAATATAAAAGTAACTTTTATATATAATCATATGATTACTCGTAACAATTTAAATCATTATTTTCATCCAACTTCATTTTGTTTATTTATGTTTTTATGGATTTTACATTTAATATAAAAAAAAGAAAACATTTTGAGGCTCATAAAAAGATTAAGGCATATAATGAAATATAATAAATGAAGTTCATAAAGATGGCTGGTGATTGTGGCAGATAATATTTCTGATCATAAAATAGTTGTTAAAAATAAATTTACGTGACGTGGAATGAGAAACTGTCGCTGTCATAGAAAAGCATAAAATTTATTAAAACACGGCCATTGCGATAACACGTGATCATTCAAATTTGTTATTTGATACAACCTACTCAATTTTTTTTCATATAAAATAATATAAAATAATATAAAAATTATTTTCATTATATATATGTACATATATATGTATATAAAGGAAGATGGAGCATTAATTATTTTGACCGTTACGATCGTGCGACCGGAAATCCACCGATCGTCTTGTCGACCTTCGAGATTTTATTAAAGAGAAACCCCGACACACAGAGTATAGATTTGGTCCTGTTTCGGAAGATCCTATCTCACTCAAGTGCTTCATCTCTGTCGCACTACATTCGTCGCGATGTTTTCTATCCCTAACTATACTTCCAACCGTAAAAGGGTCAATCCTTTTTCCTACTCTGTAAATTTGAAAAAGTGAAAATTCACTTTTTTGCGATGCATAGTCACTTTTTTTGGAAAGTTATAGTTCATGTAGTCTCGAAAATTTGTGTTATTAAATTTAATTTTAATGAAATTAAAATTAAATTTTTATTTTATTTATTTAATTAAATATTAAGTTAATATAATTATAACAAATAACAAAGAATTAAGTCAACTTTATTTTTCATTTTCAAATTTAAATTTTATTTACAAATTTTATTGCCACAAGTACTTTGTTAGTATCTTGTTAGTATTTGTTAGTATTTTGTTAGTGTTTGTTAGTATTTTGTTAGTTTTATGTTAGTATTTGTTAGTATTTATTAGTATTTTGTTAGTATTTGTTAGTACTTATTAGTATTTTTTAGTATTTTGTTAGTATTTATTAGTATTTTGTTAGTATTTATTGGTATTTTGTTAATATTTGTTAGTATTTGTTAATATTTTGTTAGTATTTATTATTATTTTATTAGTTTTTATTAGTATTGTATTAGTATTTGTTAGTATTTTATTATTTTGATTAAAAAAACTTTTAATTTTAAATCTGCAAGAATGAACAAAATTAAGTTGACTTGAAAACTATAATTGGCTTTTTTGAATGTCTAATTTCTTAAATTAATTTTTCATTTTTAAATACTTTAAATGTAACAAATTATCCTTTCGTTGAGTTAAAATTTAACTTATACAAAAAAGTTAATTCTAACTTTTTTGAATTATTCAATAAATCAGTAGATATGTTAAATTAAAATAAAATTGTTTGATAAAATTGTTCACCTATTTAAATTTCGAGAAAATGACAAAATTCATATTAAAATACTTAAAGCCAATTGCACCATATTTGAAATTGAATTTATTTCATTCATTTTGAGCAATAATTGTATTATATAATACGAAAAACACCTGTCGATTTGATTTCTCGACACAAAATCATAATCGTCTTCTTTCGTCAGATTCCTTTTTTGTCGTCCACTTTCAAGAATGAAAAGTTGAAACTTGGATCGATCGATTAATAACTTCTGAAATCATAACGTCTCGCTTTAACTGCGACGATTCGTTCTGCTTTTTATGATTGATATATAATTATAAAATATGACGACGAAAGATAAAATTCAGAAGTTGATCTGCCGTTTACGTCGATTCTTTTATAGCGAAGAATCGTCTCGAGCGAACAATTCCAGGAAACGCTGTTTCTTGTGCTATTATACCGTATACTGTTGAGAAGATCATCTGAACCATAACGGAAGCCGGAGTACCTAAGGAATCGACTGCTGTTCGAGTTTTCTTCACCCATTATGGTATTATGAACATTTACTTGCGTCGTCACGATTACAAACACCTTCCGTTAAAAAACTATATCCCTAGACTTCCCCCTTCCCCTTTTTTCGACTTTTTTTGGGACTCGTCTTCGTTTCTTTGCAAGGTTTATTAAAATGTAGTCCTTTCCCTTTCTGTTTCTACAATCATTTTTTTTTTTTGAATTTTTAAGTTTTTGAATTTGGAAATTTTTAAATTTTGTAATTTTGTAACTTTGTAATTTTGTAAGTTTGTAATTTTGTAATTTTGTAATTTTTGAATTTTTAAATTTTGAAACTAATGAATTTTTCAATTTTTTAATTTTTTACTTTTGTAATTTTAAAATGTTGAATTTTTGTGATTTTTTAATTTTTGAACTTTGGAATTTTTGATTTTTTGAATTTGGCAATTTTATAAATTTTAAATTTTGTTATTTTGTAACTTTGTAATCTAGTAACTTTTGATTTTAGTAATATTGTAATTTAGTAACTTTGGAATTTTTGACTTTTTGAATTTGGCAATTTTATAATTTTGTTATTTTGTAATCTTGTAATATTGTAATCTAGTAACTTTCGAATTTTTGAATTCTTGATTTTTGAATTATTTAAAATTTAAAATTTTTTTACTTTTTTTTGATTTTTTTGTAATTTTGAATCAGTAGATACTTGTAAAACATAACAAATAATAATGAAGAAAAGAAAGAACTTAATTTAATGAATATTCAGTAAATGTTTAGTTGGGTTTTAATTGAATTTATGTGCAAGAAAAATGATTACAGATCGTAATTACAACTTTCGAATAACAATAAAGTGAATGTTACGGTTAATTTGAAATACAACTTTTTTATTCCCACGAAACATAGTAATTTGCATGACGCGTTTTTATGGAATATCAAAGTGATGACGGAGAAAATGTTATTTAATGTCCGGAATTGGAAAAATGTATAACAATTCCTCCTACATATTAAAAACAATGAATAATAACTTCATTAAAAAATAAAATACCAAAAAAAAAATTTTTTTCCAAAATTAAATATGAAAAAAAGTTTTTCTTTTCTTCGTTTCGTTTTTTCATTTTCTTATTTTGTTAAATTTTATTAATTCTCCAATCGTTAATTTTATCTGAAATTAATATCGTCAACGGTTATGGGTCTGTTATGGGTCTAGTTAATTGATATTTATGATGATTAACTTACACCCACTTAATTGCTCGATCGCTTTAAAAGTGACATAAAGAACTTTTTTCTCTCAGACAAATAATTCAAACTTCGTTAAATTTTGATTACGAAATCCAAGTAAAGTTTCTTCAAAAATTGCAAAAACAATTTTGTAAATTTGCTCATCCTCATAATTATTCCGCAATTACAAAATTTTAACTTATTTCTATTTTTCGTATCACAAATAAAAAACATATAATTAAATATATCACAATTAAAAGCCGGACAATTATCGTATTTAAAAGCCGGTTCAGTTTAATAAACGCAGTCAAACAAAAATGATAAATAAGCATGCAGCCTGAGTTTAAAGCTGATAATGAAAATAATAACACTCATTCGTGAACGTGACACGGCAATTATTTTGCGCGGAGTAGCAGGTAGACAGGTTAGCCAAGTAGGCAGATAGACAGGTATTCTTTGGACTCGACTCTTCTCTGCCTTACTTTGCCTTGGCATAGTGCGAGAAGTCCGCCGAAACTGTTGAACTGCTGAATAACGAGTGCAATGATGAGACTTCGTGGTCGTCAAGGTCGTTTGAAAAAGACGCGGGTAAGAGCGCAGGATTGCGGACATTGAGGAGATTCGTCATGGCGTTTTGAAACAAGCATCTCTTCGTTGAAACTTCAACTCCCATGAGAACATAAGGCATACCGATGAATAGCCGCTGCAAAGTGAGTCCTTGTCGTTTGTGCTAACGTCGAATCGTCCTCAAACGGAATGAAAACGCGCGCCACATAAATTGTCTCCCTGTCTACTCAGGTGAAAGCTGGATTTGTTACAGTTTGCACTCTGTGCCGCTATTCTGAAATGTTCCATCTTTTTATTCTTAGTTAATGTCATTTTTTTGATCAATTAAAAATAGGTGCGAGGGGTTTGAATTATTTTCTTATTAATAGATAATAATTGTTCATAAGTAAGTGTATTAATTTTTGTTGTTAGTATTGTTGCTTAATGAGACGTTTTTATTGTCTTTATAATGTAATGAAAGAAAAAGATTGTATTGTTTTGTATTTTTATACTAAACAAAGCAAAAAAGTTAACGTAAATATGATGCAAAACAAATAATAGAAATAAAAGTTCGAGTGAAGTCAAATGTAAACATCAATATGAGTAAAATAATAACATAAACATAAATATAATACAAAACAATAACAAATAAAGGCAAATGTAAACATAGATATGAGCCAAAACAATAATATAAACATAAATACAATACAAAACAGTAACATAAAAATATACACATGTCCCGAACAATAACAAACATTATTTTAAACAATAACAAAACAACATGACCTAAAACAATAACATAAACATAAATACAATACAAAACAATAACATAAATATAAAGACAACCCGAAAAATAAACATGATTCTAGACAATAACAAAGCAAGATGACCCAAAACAATAACATGAATACAAAAATATAATTAAAACAATAAAAAAATATGACTCATAACAATAACACAAGCTACAGATTTTATATTTTTTTATTATTATTTTTTTACGTTTCAATGTCATTCAATTTCTCGGGTATACAATTTATTAAAACAATCAGATCGTAAATTTTCACATGAAATTAAAGCGAAACAGCAGACGAGTATCTCTTCGTTGGTTGTGAAGTGATTCGAGTTCAAGGACAGCGGATCGCGAACGATTATCTTCAGCGTCAGTGTCACTTATATTACGCGACTTCAATCGGCGACGGAATTACGAAGCGCATCTTCAGAAGTCGTTTCGCACTAAATTTCTCGCCTCTGCAAGGGCTAAATAGGTGAAACAGTTTCTCATCCATACTCCAGCCGATCTCTGATCAAGATCGATCTTTCGTAACTGACAGATTTATATCCGATCGCTTGTTGCGCATCAAGAGCATTTTACAAATGTTCCCTTTATACCACATTTCCAGGTATGTGCGAAATCTTTAATAATTTTGTTTTCAATTAATTATAAAAGTTATAAACTAAATATTATTTGGTATAATAATTTTATAAAATTGAAACAAAAATTATTACCGAAAATAATAACATAAACATAAACACAAATATGACCCAAAACAATAACATAAACATGAATCAAAACAATAATATAAACATTAGGTCAAATACAGTAAATGTAAACATAAATATGATCCAAAATAATAACATAAACATGAATCAAAACAATAATATAAACATTAAGTGAAATACAGTCGAATGTAAACATAAATATGACTCAAAACAATAACATAAACATAAAAATGACCTAAAACAATAACAAAAACGTAAATTTATGTAATAGAAATATAAATATGACCCAAAACTATAACATAAATACCCATTTTATACCCTTTATATAATTTTTTATTTTGAATGGAAAAAAAAATTGTTTTTGGATATTATGTTAATACATACATAGATTTGTTAACACATAACAGATTAAACTTAGCATTGGAAGAAGACAAAGACACATAGTGTGACAAGAGAAGACGACAAGTCACAGATACGAACTCCTTGAGGCAACCAAATCTCGCAACGTGAATCGATCGCGACGTTTTCTCGTTTCAAGAAGTGACTAGACAGCTGACTGCTTTAACGCACCCTTTAAACGAATCACCTGAATCCTGATCTTCAATGCTATCGTTTACCTTTTGCACAGAATCTGACCATAAAACTTTAAGACATTCGACGATTATCAATTACTATTTTTTAATTTTTGCTTACTTACATTTTTTTTGATAGTAATTTTTCATGATAATTCGATAAATAAAATAATATATAAAATATGTTCGATAAATTTGATAAATAAAATTTAATATATATAAAAAGTTGATGAAAAATATAAACATAACTGTTAAATGTTTATGTGGATAATTAATGTATTTTATGGACGATAAAATTATAACTAAAATGCAAAAATGAGTTTGCAATAAAAATTAAAATCAAATTAAAATTTATGAAAAGTATCATTTTTATCATAATGGATATATAATGATAAGAAATACTGTTCGATTAAAGTCGATATTCATTTTGATTTAAAATCAATTTCGTTAGCTGATTCCTTAATTATCCTCGTGCTTATATCCTTTTTCTCTCTTAAATGACGAAACTCAGGTGGCGAGCATATGTTTGTAATATTATATTAATATTACCATATTTTGTGAATAAAATTAAAATAATTTCTCGACGGATGGTTCAAAATTTCAGGTTGTGACTGAACATTATAAGATAACGTCCATTTATATTTAGAAATGTAGCGTTAAAGCGCGCGCGATATCCTTCTTTTAAATGTAAAACTAAAAAGAAAAAACTGGAACCATAAATTCAAACTAAATTGAATGACGCATTGCACGTGTACATATACGCGAATATAAGTTGTGTCTTTCTCACGTTGCCAGACTTTTCGACATTCCACGATGATCATATTTCAGTCTGGATTATCTGACGTTTCACCACGCCAATAAATATGTGATACTTTATTAAAAAGTAGTCAACAGCGTCTCATTTTATTCACTCAAAAACGAAATTTTAATCGTACAAAACAAACTATGAAAAAGTTTCTTTCTGTACGCCATTATGTTGATGACTTTTCATTAATTAGAATTTTTGTCACATACTTTTTATTCTGTATTATCATTTCTTTATTAATCATATTTATGTTTATGTTATTCTTTTGAATCATGTTTATGTTTATTGTTTACTTTGTTCGACTTAATAATTATGTTCTGGATTATGTTTATATTTATATTATTTTTTAAGGTAATATTTACATTTGCTATTGTTTCCGGTCATATTTATGTCTAGTTATGGTCATTTGACATTATTTGACCTTATGTTTATAATTTTGTTCTCTATCATATAATTTCTTATTTAATCATGTTTATGTTATTGTTTGGGTGTATGTATTTTTGTTTACATTTTATTTTACTTGTTTATATTATTGTTTTGGGACAAATGTATGTTTACATTATTCTTTTGAATCATATTTATGTTTAGAATTTATTTTGTTTTATTGAATGATTATGTTTTGGATTATGTTTATATTTACATTATTTTTTTAGGTAATATTCACTTTTGTTAGTGTTTCGGGCCAATTTTATGTGGGTCATTTCACATTATTTGACCTTATCTTTATGTTATTGTTTCGGGTCATATTTATGTTTACATTATTGTTTCGAATATGTTTATGTTTACATTTTACTTTGTTTGACCTAATGATTATGTTTTGGATTATGTTTATATTTATATTATTGTTTAGGTAATAATTACTTTTGCTATTGTCTTAGGTCATAATTGTGTTTGGTTATGGTTATTTGACATTACTTGACCCGTTCTTTATAATATCGATTTCTATCTTTTCGTTTCTTTTCACATCATATTTATGTTTATGTTATTGTTTTCGCACATTCATTTTTGTTTACATTTTTTTTATTTTACTCGACATAATAATTATATTATTGTTTACGGGTCATGTTTATGCTTACATTATGGTTTTGGATTATGTTTATGTTTACATTTTACTTTGTTTGGTAGAAGAATGCAATGTTTTTTACTTATTAAATTGGTACCAAAACGTTAAAAACGAAGAATATTAATTCACCTGTAATGTAGGATGCAAAAAAGAATTCAAAAGACAAAATATGTTTGTTTAAAATAATAACTTACAATCTTGTTGGCAGTTACTTATCCGACTCGTTGCCATTGTTTCATATTTTGACATCGAAAAAAGGAGTTGTTTGCAAGTTGAAGAATTTTCGGGACGGAGTATAATTATCTTTTAGAGGACATACGTTGAAGGTAATTGATGTTTTTACAAAATACGCGGTACATACATAAGAGATGATCGCAGTAGCAACGGCATCAGAAGCAACAGCGGCAATACCGACAGTGAAGACAAGTGGTTCTTGCATTCCTCTTCGTTGCATAGCGATATAATATACGAGCGGTGCAGGAAACGGTCGGCTTTCCTCAGCGACAAAGGGCCTTCGCTAACTGACAAAGGAGAATAGGAGGACCGGCATATTAGGACGGTATGCGAAATGCCTCTCCTTGCATGCTCGTATGTATCGGGTTATACATATAACACAACGTATCCTCTCTTGTCCTCTCTTCATCCGCGTTGTCGTATATAATAATGCGCGACTGTCGGCGCGACTGTCCGCCACAGGATTTAGTCCTTGTGTCAACAGTCATCGCAATCGTGCTGATTTACATCCACCTCCAAGTTCTCGTAAGAAGTATCCCGGGTGGAAAAGGAATTTTCGATTTATGTTTTCGAAAAATGTAAACAAAGTATGATACAAAACAGTAACATAAAACTGTGTCAAATGTAAACATAAACATGAGTCAAAACAATAACATAAATATTAGGTCACAAAAGGTAAACTGTAAACATAAATGAAATATAAAAAATTAATATAAATACAAACATGACCCAAAACAAAAACATAAACATAAATCCGATGAAAAACAATAACATAAACATAAATACGTTCCAAAACAATAATACAAATATGATTCCAAACAAAAATATAAACATAAATACGATCCAAGGCAATAACATGAACATAAATACAATCCAAGGCAATAATACAAATATGATTCTAAATAATAATATAAACACTGGAACAAATGAAGTAAAATGTGAACATAAACGTGACCCAAAACAAAAACAAAAACATAAACATAAATACGATTGAAAACAATAAGATAAATATGATTCCAAATAATAATATAAACATTGGGACACACAATGTAAACATAAATGTGAACCTAAACAAAACCGTAAACATAAATATGATCCAAAACAATAATATAAACATAAATACATTCCAAAATAATAACATAAACATAAATACAATCCAAAACAATAAGATAAACATAAATAAGATCCAAAACAATAACATAAACATAAATACGATCCAAAACAATAATATAAATCGTATTTATATTTTATAAATACACATTTTTCATATTAAAAATATATACAAGTCTAAAAAATCTTAACTAAATATAAATGTAGCATATAACGACGGCCTGCACTGAACAAATTATCGTAAAGTATCAGAAAACAATTGAAAGCTTTGGTTGTAGTCTTTACATTCATAACGAAAGCGAATCGCCATAAAGAGTAGTCGTTAACGACTATCGTCGTATGAATGAGGTGAGCTTGGTGGCTCTATAAATTTAACACGGGGACCACCATCTTTGTCATCGTCGTTTGTCGACCGTAACGAGATTTAGTTGTGTTTTTTTTTCATTGCGCGTGATTCGTTAATACAGTCGCTGAAAAGAGCCACGATTACGTCAACTTAGCTGTGAAAGGCAGATAGATTTTCATACAAAAAAAAGTTGCCGCGTTTAACGATTGAATTAATTGCGATACCATTAACTCGCGGAAAGTAATAGAAACTTGTTTGAATTATCTTTCAAAGCGATTTATCATTGCTTAATGATAAATTACGATTTGTTGTTATCGTCATAATTCCAAATGTTGAATTAAGTAATCGTTTTTTTTTCGTTGTTGCAGGCAAAAGGATTAGACAGGAAAAGGTTTTTGCAAAGTTGCCGTTCGGTGAGTCCATAATTTTAATTTTTATTCTATTTAATTTTTTATAATCTAATCAAAATTTAAACAAATGAACCAAATTTTGCAAAAAGGTTAGGAATACATATGACTACCATAGTAGATATTTAATAAGTCTTGCCATGACAAAAATATGGTTCAAAATGGTTAAGAAAATTACGGCCTGATGACTTTGACATGGCATTGATTAGGAATGCCCTTTTATGGTTCAAATAAGGCATGCCATATAAGGGCCTGATATGGTAACCATGATTTCACTGGTTTACTAAAAATTGTTCTTATTCATATAAAAATATAACCGGTCCCTGATTGGGATGTGATATGGTTAATATAATTTAACAATAACTTCTTCAGATTCCCATATCAGGGCCATATCAAAACCCTATGTTACATTCTTGTGTGACCCTAAAATTGGTAGCCCTCATTGGGACCACATCAACTGGCATATTTGCCATATTTCAGCCCGGTTACAATTTCGATTTGAGTTATTTTAGCGGTTTCTATAAGGTTGCCCTTTAAACTCGCAAGGCCATTTAAGGGCTCTATAAAGGTCAAAAACGGACATTCTTTAGGGCTATCAAAGGTCAGGTATTCCATACCTAATGCCTGGTCTTTTAATTAGCTATTCAGATCTACCTAAGTTGGCCTTATAAATACCTAGTTAGGCAAGTCCGTAATATCTAAATAACTAAATATTGAAACAGAGATAATCTTAATAGAACCCTTGTCATAACCCGGCATATTTGCCACAAAAAGACCACATTTCAGCCCGCTTACAATTTCTAACCGGGGTATTGAAACTGCATATGGTTCAAAAGACCAATAACCGGTGAATATTTCATTTGATGCAGCATTGAAAAACGACGAACGCATCAATCTCGCGAAATCGATGAACAAAAAAAAAAAAAAACAAAAAAAGAAAAAAAAAACAAAAGAAGAAAAACGACGCAAAACGAAATAACCGTGAAATAAATCAACCGTCGTAAAATAGAAACGGATGAAACTATCGCTGCGCGATATTCAAAGCAAATAAACTGCAGTGTAACACAAGTTGCATTGGACAAAAAATATTTTTCCGATGCACAGGCGGTCTCTATATTTTGCGAACGCTCGATTCGAGCGGAAGTGCCACAGAGACGGGGTTTAAAGCGGCTCTTCCCGCCCGCCCCCTCCTCGCCCGCGTCCCAGCCCCCGGTTTCTCGTTCCCCCGCTGCGGCCCGGTATTTTATTTTTCGTAGTTCGCAATCATTGAAACGGCTCGATCGTAATTATTATTCCGCCCCTATATCGCGCGCGAAGAGATACACTGCCGAGCAAACGTAACGTAACGTAGCGAAACGAGGCGAAACGAAACGAGCTCCGAGTTACTGCGTCCGGCGGTGTGCTGTCCTTCTTTCTCTCTTTATCACTCCATCTCACTCTCTCTTTATCTCTTTTCTTCTCTCTTTCTCTCTCACACACTTTGTCCCGTTGACTCGCACTATCTCTCTCTTATGTCTTGTACCATCTCTGTCTCGCATTGGCCATTTTTCTCTTTTTATCTCTCGTTCTCTTGCATGCGATACGACATGAAGTCCAAGCGCCCAATCAATAACTCGCAACACACAGCGACGTTTAGGAAAACAAATTCAGCAAGTTGCTTGATTGGAAAAGCTCCGCCAACCTATATTTATCCCTAGACAGAGACAGCGAATCGCGTGGATGACCGATCGGCAGTGAATCGGTGCAATAATG
>JABFPJ010002049.1:0-21520 GCA_022817425.1 Gryon sp. ZL-2020
TTTTTGTACAAAGTGTAATTATATTTCATTTACTCTGGTTGGATATTTCCATTCAAATAATTTGGATTTGGATTGTGTAAAATAAACAGTTTTATTTGTATAATATTAATTCGATTAATTAATTTTATTCAATTAATTATGTTGAACAAGAGTTAAAATATAAGAATTAGTAAAAAAAGTTGATAAATTAACATTATGCAACTCAACGAAGTTAAAGTATATTAGATCTATAAAAAAGTACGATAGTAAATGCAAAAATTGTCATCAAATATTTGTAGATCTGTGCTTTTTCTTTTTTATTTTTTCTAATATTACGAAATAATCCTAACCATCTTATAATGGGATAGAAAATGACCATTTTCATTATAATCATATATGTTTCTTTTAAAAATTAAGATATTTTAGTATATTACTTTTTTAATATTTATTATAAATAGAAATATTTAACTTACGATATTTTGTGACTGATTTATTATGCATAAAAGAATCTACAAAAAATTGTTTTAAGTTTTAAACAAATGCAGTAATTTTTATCAAAACAAAAAATTGAATTTCGTTTATCACGAAAGTTTCGCTTATCATAAAACATGTAATGCAAAATATAAAATTGTTCAACGAAAAATTTGCATTTTCAAGATTAATTAAAATATATACTAATATGTGATTTATGGTTACACTGTAATGTAACATAATATTTGGTAATTGTAATCCAAAGTTGCACACTTTGTACTATATATACATGCGCATATTGTAAGGTCGTAGTTATATATATATTGTAATCGTGCCTACAAAATTCAGATCTTACATAAGCATGTATAAAAAGATTAGCATTAGAGTTATATGAAGAATGAATGCTAGTTATACCTTATAACAGTACAATATCTTTAAGACATATGTCTAAATTGAACAAACTATAAATACAAATATTTTACAATTTAATGTAAAAGATAATCTGCTGGAAAATAGAAAACAAATATTTTAAATTGTTAGTAATTAAAGTAACCAGTACATGATATTACTTTTTTGACTGAATGAAAGTGATTCAACTACGATGTTGTAATAATTTGAACAAATATTGGAAGCACATGGTTTCTAATGAATTCTCGTAATTACATAATCATCGTAATTATTATCAGTTAAGTTTAATGATAAGATTTTCATCTCAATTATGAGGTTGTATTATTTCTACTTTAGCAGTGTGAATCTGAAGATTCATAATTAGAATAATATTTACTAAATGCCGTGTGCTTTCTCTACGTATATATAAATAAAATAACAAAGGTACTAAATATGACCGTAGTTATTATATAAAAACAAACGCTTACTATTAATTTTGTAATTAAATATAAAATAAAGTTTTTTAAGAAAATATCTTGACTTTTTTAATTTGCGAAGGAGATGTTAAGAAGATTCACTTAATTTTAAATAAAAATGAATGATAACATTTTATTAACTTAAGTTAGATTGGGTATTAGTAATAATTACGAAATGCATTAAAAAATCTTTATTGATGCATTCGACGATGTGGACCAAGTTACACGCATCTCACTCTCTTGTACATACTTTCTCCCACTTCATACATAAATCTTCTAGCGACAGATGTATCAAGATACAGACACGTATACAGTATATCTTAATAAATAATTACGCATAGTTGTACACTTGATTAAACATTAATGTTCAACATACTTAAAGTAAATGCCACGTGTGGTTAAGAAATGTGACATCGAATAGCTCAAAGTCTACTGTAATTCACATATCAGTTAAAAACTTAAACGTTTCTTTTCTTCTTGTAAAATATATGCTCATTCAAATACAAATGAAACTATTTAAATCATTATTAATATTATAATCACCTTAATTCATTAATTTATTAATGAATTAAAACTTTGTTAGTCACATTCAATCAATGACTTATGTATTCTTGTGAAAATGACTTATGTTAAAATGAACATATTTATGCAAAACTGAATACATCTCAAGTTTGTTCATTATTTGAATTAATGTAACTCCAATGTGTATATTTTTATTTTGATTTTCGTATATATTTTCCTGTTTCATTCGGATGAAAGATGATTTTGAAACAATTTATATTTCTCTCTTATAATTCAAGCATTAACCAAGTTTCTTTAATAATGATAACTGTTATTTCAATTAAGTTGTGGTTTTTAAATATTTCATTATGAAGAGTTATGTCACTTATGTGCATGAACAATTGAATCACAATAGAAATATTTAATTTAAAGCCTCATGAAAATTCATGTAATAGTTTTGTTTTTCGTGCTTCACATACTAGACAGTCAGGAATTGAAAGCGACACTAGTCTGTGATAAAGCTCGCTTACAAGATTTAACGAATATTTACAATTATTTCATGTTTACTGTGTAATTATGTTGCCCCGTACACAGAAATGCACATGCGCATGTTGAATTACGCGGAGCTGCGCCAAGTTCGTTCCTTCAATTATTATTTATTATAATTTTTGTAATTTTTAATAATAATACAATGATAACATTAGAACTTAAGCACGCAATTATTGTATTCATATTTTCTGTTGTATTAATATTTTAATATTATAATATAATATATTTTATAAAATCTATATAAATAAGGTTATATTATTGTTAAAAACTTGATAATAACATTAATAATAATAATAATGTTAATTGAAGAATTGATTTGACATTTGAAGTAAACATTATTAGTTTATTAAAATAGGAATACACCGAACAGGTTGAAATAATGAATAAATAAATTACCTTACATTTAAGGATCTGATAAAAGACCGTTGAACTGATAATGAACTGTTAAAAGTGTAAAGTCTGATTCACAGCTCACTCGATTATAACCTTAAAAATGAAGTGTTTATATTAATAGATAATATTTAAAATAAACGTTTTAAAATTCAAGATAGAAATAAAAAATTAAATATTTGATTTTAATTTCTAACTGTACATGGAAAGACAGTGTAGAAAATATAATTATTTTTTCGTTTGCATTTAAATATATCTGTTTAGTGATATATGTCTCTATACAATCAAAATATTTGTTTTTATCTTTTGGATTTAATTGCAGGAATGAACTTCTAATTGAAGTCACAGGTGCAACAAAAATGACATAGTCGTCGCATAGATAGACTCTTCTAATAGAATTTGCTGACATACATAATAGAAATAGCTAATATATGCACTGTGATTTGACAGAATGCCTTTTATGTTTTCATTAGCATACATTTTTGTTGTTTCATCCCGTTTATTAACAAAAAACACAATCTTTATTAAAGCAAGCTACATATTTTGTATTTTACTCAATAAAATATATTTAGATATTATAAATAAATGAATATACTATATTTTATTCTTTATTTATTATTTACTTTTAGGATAATTTTGTTCATAAAAAACATTCTGTTTAACATATACGTATATCAATCTATATATTACTTGATGATAATATATTAATGTATTTATATTGCATATTAATGCGTTTGATATTTTGTCCAATATATATATGTATATATAGTTATTCATATACATACATGTATATATATTATTTATATCTATACAATTTATACTAAAGATTTTTTTTTGCTTTTCCATATTTGTAAGGTGACATTTGAGATATTACGTTGGTAGTTTTGGTCAACGTGATACTGCATATAATTAAAAAAAATCTAACAAAAATAATAAAAAAGATGCATTAATAGTCACATAATATAGACATAGTTATGCAATAATTATGAGTACTACATATAATTTGTTCTATTTATCAATTTTTAGATTTATGAAAAATGATTATTTCTCAGATATATATAAATGTCCCCATTTGTTTATATATTTGTTGTTATTTTTTATGATTGTTGGACAAGTATTTCATAATTTAATAAACAATGAATTTTTTTAAATCAATTTATAAATAAGTTTGCCTGATAATTGTAATTGATCCTAATGAAAATTTAACCCAGTTACAAATATGGACATTTATTTAACTATGCATTTCCTGTTCAAATGCATTCTTAAATATAATATTCAGCACTGATGATTTTCTCAATACATCTAATGAATAAAGTATTTTTCACAGTTCGAATAATCAAGTACATAGTCGATTTATGTAAACGAACAAGGATTGTCGAATGAAATTGTACAATAATTAATGTTTTATTCTTCGATGAAGAACAGTTATTTATCTATCATACATTGACTACTGTAAGGCACTACTACTTACATGCGTATTTTTTGACAAAAATTGTATGTAAGAAATGTCCAAAATTCGATAGCAAATAAGTCATGTATTTAAATGATAACTTAAGTGACAAAATTATGAATTATAAGTTTTTTAAGAACTTTACTTAGAAATGTAAAATAATTCAACACGAAATGATGAAATTAAAAATGATTGTGGATTAAACATTTCTAACATACATTTCTTTGGATAGGAATCTACCACAAAATTGATATGAAAAATTTCGAGCTAACCCTTCGATTTTATTTAGTTTAATTTGAATGAATGATAGAAATATGGAATTTATATACAGGTATTATTTACTGATACAATTGCTAACAAATGATATTAATATATCATGCACAATTATATGCGAATAATAATAATCAGAACAGACGTGCAAATGAAACGAATATATATTATTTTTTCAACATCCAAAAAAGTTATAATTAATTAACAGAACATTAACGTTACATACAACAGATATTTTATGAAATTTCTTTAATTTATGTAAATAAATATAATATAAATATAATAAAAATAAATATGTTATTTATATATGCAAATTAAAAGCAATATAATAATCAAATTGTGCTGAATTTATTGACTTTATCTCAACATAAAATACTGTTTATAAATTATATCGCATAAATATACAATATTACTCATGTGTTATCTAATAAATTGTAATAATTATAATAAAGTTATAATTATGAAGGGCTAAAACACGTATTGCTATTTTTGTTAAATATTATTAAAATGAGCGTTGTGTTAAATAATATCCTATTAATATAACAACAGTTATTAAAGTTATCTATCAATTTGTGTGAAATGTAAATATAAAAAAAATATATTCAAGTGATATGGCATTTAATATTTACAATTTTTTAACGATTTCAAGGAACAAAGTAAAGCTTATATTTCTATCTCGTTTTCTTTTTTTGTCTTTGTCAGAATTACTCTGTGAATCCGTGCACAAGTATTTCGACAAAAATTCTTTATCCATAAAAGTTGAAATAATCATTTTTCATTTTTTTCAAAATAAAACGATGACTTCTTATATTTTGACTAGATTATTTACGCACGATTTAATATAACTTAATGAAAAAGCAACAATGCGTTCAAATGATTATGATATAAGAACAAATGCGCGAAGCTCATGTTCGAACAAAAAGTTTTGTCTTTGGTTTTTTTTAGACTTTATACATTTACTCTATTTATACATATATGTCTATGTGTATAACATACTCTGTTTTGTCGAAAATAATTCTCGTAGAAAAACATGACTATTGCTTCTACGGATGATTCTGAAGCGGTACTATTTTTGTATAAATTTAAAAATATTGCCCAAAAAAATGAACTTAAACTTCAAAACGTCATGTAACGTTCAGTTTTAAAGAGATTTTGATATCGTATTATTATCATCACTTGGTTGCTATTCATAAGTTATTTCAGTTTGTTTTTTGTCACTTTTTTTTGATAAGAGATATGACGTGCGAGTGTTCATTAACAATGAAGCAATGAACACATGTGTGAAATTGCAAGAGCAATGCTAGAACAATTGTTCAGTCATTGAAACAATTTAGCGAGGATAACAGTTTGAAGCGCAATGACGCAAAAAATGTAAAGAAAATAAATTAATGTGAAATAATTCACTAATATTTGTATGATACATGACTCTAACTTTTATGACTGCTGCTTACCAGTTGTGTAGCAGTCATAAGCAAACTTCGTTTAGTACCGTTCAATTTAACTAGCGTTCTAATTTACCAATTATTTTTACATACAGAGATAAGATTTAATATATTACAATTGTTTTACAAATTCTTGATGACACGAAAAACTTTGAGAAAAAAATTGTCACATAAAGTACAAAGCTAAAAGAGACAAACTTTCCATTATTACGTTTTTGAAAATAAGTTTAATGAAAGAATAAAAATTATTATTGACTGTTTTTGTTCTATATTATTTTGGTATATAGTAATTTTCACTTATTAATTAAATTAGTTACACAAGACTTAGCTTATGATATGTAATATATTTTTTCTTATCTCCTTTTTGTAAGAAATTACAATTTCTTAGCCATAACGTTTTGTGTCTGACATATGAATGCAAATTTCGTATAAAACATTAGGACAATCATATAAAGAAATGAAATATATTTTTTAATATAAATGTCCTAATAGTTTGTAATTTGTTATGGGTCACCTTGTGGAAAACACCCAAGTGGCCGAATGTTTAGTCTTAAAATATACATGTATGTGAGATGCGTTGACATGTCTGATGGTTTTAATTATATTTTACAGTCTGTTAAAGAAAATAGTGCCATCTTGAAATTTTGTATTATCTAATTACATTCATTATATAAGTTTTTGGTTTAAGATTAAATTTAATATTGCATCAACTTCAAACTATGATCAATTTAATTTTTCATAGATACGTGCATTTTTACGTACAATTTTTACGAGTTTTCTTTTCTTCATAATTTTGTTCGAGAACGACATAATTCATTGTATCGATTCACGGAGTATAATAATTAATGAAAAATTTATCGTTTTTTCATACTTTAAAATTGTAATAAATTTTGAATAAGCTGAAAGTTAAGGAACGATGAAATTTAATCTTCAAAAATAATCTAAAAGAACCATATATTTTAAGACGATTAATTTTTCATTTCCAATCGATAAAGGTAGGAAGTACAATTAAGTGATGGTCATTTATCTTGATATAATTATACATAATTGTATATAATAGTTATATCATTTACGATAATTATTTCGTGTGTTCTGACTATTTAGAATAACTACTATAACGAACGACGTATATTAACAACCGCTGATCACATAATTAATTGACCACGACCATCACTCGAGCGTTTTCCTCATGAAAGACAAATGTCAGCGAACAGAAACAAATTGATCGTTAACTGAAAATATCCACGTGACACACATTAACTATAAAGTTACAGCATTCGGACAAAAGTGCGATACAAATTGACGCGGAGGGGTTCTAAGATAATGTTCTTTCTTTTACTTTTCGATATAATCACCATTTACTTACTTGGATCGGCCTCTTTTCATCTTCTTTTTCCTTCTTATTGTAATCGTTAATGCATCTGAGTTCGAATTTGGTCTTGGAAAATTTACTTCTGATTATGACGCCGGCGACTAATTGACATAATCGCAAGCAATCGATGATAGAAATCATTCTCATCATCATCATTATCATCATCATCATCTTTGTCATATATTGCTATTTACAATAATACTACAACGATTTATGTATAGTCGAGAGAGAGGCCTGTTCTATCTACCGCGTGACCCTTTTAGTTATCTCTTTTTTGTCTTTTTTCTTTTTATTTTCATTTTCACGGGAAATAGTGTTTTTTTTTTGGAGGGAATCTGTACAACTGGATTAATCGTTCTGCCACGCGGTAATTGTTCAACGCGGTTCAAGTGCTGCTCCGCGTTTAATTGAATTATACATTTGCGCCTTCTACCTCCGATAGACGAACGTCGGGTCGTTCGGATGGTAACCCTTATATTCTCAAGGGATACACGAGTGCGTGTTCGTCGCCTGCTCCGGCGATGAAAGTGCTACGGAGAAATCGGAATCCAGAACCAAGTCACTTATGCAACCCACGATTCCTTGGGTGTACCTTCCTCCGGTTGTGCTGACTATGTCCGGCGCTCCGCCTGCAATTAATCGTTATATTGCATTAGTTTGTAGTTTAAATTTAATGTTATTTTTGCATCGAAATTGTCTTAACTACAAATTTCATAGGTTACATTCAAATGAAAGAATAACGTAGAATTAGTTTATATTTGCCACTTCACGAAGATTAATCTTGTTTGTTTTAATGCAAAAAATGGTTAAATCTAAAATATGAGGTCGGAAATATCGCTAATTAGTCTCAATTTTAACTGTTAAGCTCTTCACAAACAAATTTGTTAACAAATTAGCAAATTTCGCTGAAATTGGCAATTAATATCGCGGTTGTCAGGAATATCAGGCAATTTTGCTCGGGAAAATTTAAAGAAAATAACTGATTCAAACTTAAATTTATTTTTATTATAATTTATTAAGAGGTGTCTGACTTATAGAACAGAATTGTTATTATTCGTAATTATGTTTTAATACGTATTTATTAGTTAATTAATCTTCAACATTAATTTGTATTTGTAGAACAATCATTATAAGTTTTTATGAGTGTATAAGAGTATAGATGTAATAGTATAAAGATAATTAAATATTTATTATAATACTTTTATCCTTTAAATTGTATTTATGTTAAATAATATTTTATCTTCTTCAATAAAAAAACTTATATTAATCAAAGAATTAAATCAAGATTAAATAATTTTTTAAGTGTTTTATTATAACAATTTATTATTTTTTACAAAGTTTTGAAAGACTTTTCAATAAATATTCAAAAGTGTTATATTTTGAATACATATATATATTGAATTGGAAAAATTTTTATCAGTTTTATATATTGCAAATATTTCATATATTACTCATTTTCATTAAAATACTTTCATTTGATAGAAAAAAAGATAAACAATTCAGCGGAATATGATTTTTTAATTAATGTTAAAGTGATGTTAATGAGAGACTCGAGCTTTTTATAGTAAATATTAAACAGCAGTCAAATCTACTTAAATAAAAATTTCGAGTAAATTTTTTTCCATTTTATAATTAACGAAGCAAAAGTGCAGACCTCCTCGAGAATGTGCACAGTCAGGAAAAGTCTGTAGAACTTACTTTTCAATAGCATAGGAACAATTTTTCAACAAAAATCTTTTCTGCTTTTGAATTAAAAAAAATTCCGGCGATAATTGGTAAGTTTGACCAATTATTGATTTTCTTATATACAATTTTCTTAAATAAAAATATGTTTTATGTTTAACTTCATCGGTTTATCATCAACAATTAACTTTGAAAGTTTAACTAATAAAAGTTTTACAATAAACTTTTCGAACTGGAATGAAGTTTTCAAGCATAAAATGAAACTAAATGGCTTCGGCTTTGTCGTTCATTCACACAAGTCATTTGTGTCACAAAAATAACATGCTCGCGTATGTTACTTTCACGAAAAAGTGGTAAACTTTTTAGCATGTACGAAAACGTATAGAATGCGAAAACATTGAAATTGTGGATTAATCCAAAATTTACTTTGTAAAATAAATTTCATATCCATGAATATGTACTATTTTTTCGTATTCATTTGCGTCTATAATGTTTTCCATATTCATAACAAAATTGTATTATAATTATATACAATGTCTGTCTTTTTAATTATACAAATTAATGTTTCACTTTGATTAAAAAGCAGGTGAATTCAACTGATGTTTAAAAATATCTCAAATATACCCCAAAAGAGAAAAAACCTGTATAAAATGTAAGGTAGACTTACCGACAAAGAGACCTGTGTCTGTGTTTAATTGTCTTAATAGTCCGGGTGATGAAGATGTGACACCAATTCCACTGTCCACAAATAACGATGCTTCTTGCTCATTCCTGCAAGAAAAACGTTTTTTTATCATTCTGTATATGTAGTGAATGAATCATTTTTTTCACTTCAGAAAACAGTGAGTTTAAATGTATGAGAATCAATGAAGGCGGAAAAAACATATATAATTCTAAAAAAAAACTTGCATTTCAATTTGTTTAGTTCATTAATCAATTATTCTTTTTTTTGCTTGCAAAAGTTGTTATCAAATATAAAATAAAATACAAGCAAAAGAAAAATAAAAACAGTGAATTAAAAGTTCGTACTACTAGTTTTAGTTTTTATTCAAGTTGAAGCGTGGAGGAATCATTCGACCGGATTTACATCAATTTTGTGCTTTTGTATGTGCATTCCATATATTCACGTGTGTGCGTTTATACCACTGCGTGCACATGTAAATTCGAATTCGTTGATCGCTCCACTTCAAAGCTACATGATGTGTAAATCTAACTAACAACTTTCTCGTTGTTATGTTGCACATTAGCTTATAGCCTGGGACTAATAAAGTAAAACCGACACATCAATAAGATTCACGTAGTTATTCAAACATTTATATGGCATTTGAGAAACAAATTTAATATTAAAGTAAATTCAATTTAAACAATTGATATACTTTTTGCTTGAATTGAAATGCAAGTAAAATAATAAAAAAATTAAATAAAAGTTTAATGGAACAGATTGCACGTTGCATAACTTAAAATTATGTGAACTGATACGATCAGCACTCTTGGCAGTATAAGATGTCTCGTACCTAACGGCTCTGATTCGATGCCAAAGATCGTCATCCAATCTCGTGAGGTTATAACTTAACACCGCTTCCCCGGAGCCGAGGTTATATGCAAGAGTTAGATAACCTCCGTTTAATCCTAATGCGAGGAAATCCTCATTGATGTCCATTTGTTCCTGCGGACTGGATTGTCTTCCACTCCACAGCAACAGTCCGTTGCTACTGCTCGTTCTAAATCGCATGTTGATATCCACCCAGTAGCTAATAATCCTGTAACAGTTTATCGATATTGCTACGAGTTCTCAATTTAAGTGAACTTTGATTGCGAATTAAATTCATTTAGATCATTGACAAATTCTCTACAGTGACAAACTACATTCGACGATTAATTTTGCACGACAATTTATTACCAAATTCTCAAACATGCTGAGCGAGAAACGTGTTGGAATCAATTATTCCTAATCTCGTACACATGATGACTATTAGAATTTAAAATGATTCATTATATTTCATTCAGAAAAGTATCTCGTATTTTGAATTAATTCATTTGACAAATATTATGTCATAATTACTCCTTTATGGGAAGATACTAAATGTTTAATTGCTAACTTAACTTTTTATTCACACAATTTTATTTCCATAATTATGAGATATGATAGATTTATGTGCCGGCAAAAAGTGCAGGTAATTTGAGCCAATTTTCACAATTACGCATGTAGTTTTTTTGAGTGAATTCGAAAACAGAAACTAGTTTCTGTTTTCAAAATCATTGTTTGTAAAATACACACAACACAACAATTAGAAAAGGAATTTGTGGCTTTGGGAATTCGGGGTTTCGTGCGTGGCTTTGTGCTTGCGAATTGCAGATTAGAATCCTTGGAGCGGTGACAGTAAATTTGTCTTTGACAAAATGTTTGAATGTCACGAGATTAAATGTACGCCTAGTGCATGTGTTATGTGTAAAAGAGGTGGAATGAGGGTCGACAGTTCAAAGACCCTTTTCATGTTGCGCTGTTTAACTGAAAAATTATTATTTGATGATGATGCAAGATGCCGATTCAATTCATTAAACAATTTTTTGCTCAACACCTTTTCTAAAAAATTAAAAAAAAAATAGAAAACAAAAACACTATCAGATGCTATTCTGTAAAGAAATTATTTGATAAATAATAATGGTTCTTTACTATCACCTTTTCATAGTGTCAGCATCATTATAGTGTAGATAACTATCACTACCAGTGAAACTAGGCACGGTTTTATCGACGTGTTTGAATGTAGTATCGTTCTTCAACATCGACACCGAAGTTGGTGAGAATTTGTCGGGTGCGGGACAGGGATGTGGTACACCTGGGCGGCACTGACAAGTGAATCTCTCTCGCAGAGGTCGACACTCGGCCTCACCGCATGGGCGTGCCTCGCAGGCATGTCCACAATTGCCAACGTTCACTCCACCTAATGCCTCTGCCAGGATTCCGATCTGTAAACCAACAAGTTTTAATTTAATTACTCAACCAAGACGCAAGTTTTAAATACAATTTTAAAATGTTTTCAGAATAATGCTGTCACAGTTTTGATTTTATATTTTAGCTTGTCGGCAAGTTTTGTATTTTTGACGAAAAAGAGCAGAACAAAAAGAGGATATAATGGATTTACGTTAAAACGTCAAACAGAAACATGGACACGAATGTATGAACAAAACTGTGACGTTAGTCAGTCAAAGTTACGCGCAAATCGAAGGACGGAATTAACGTTAATCCTTAATCCTACCTCTCGACGGTTGAGCACCACTCTCTGTATACAACCTACAAAGCTGGATTTAATGTGCATTTTCGGTGAATACATTTCTGATGAAGGCGCGCCGCCGAGATAGAGATTTAAAGGTAACGACAGTTGGGTGAAGGCGCCTGGTGCCAAAATTTCCTGAGGCGCGTTATCCTCCACTTCAAGAGACGCCAGTCGTCCCGTTCTTGACACACGAATTTCTATCCATTCGCCCAGACGTACCGGTAACTCACTCCTGAAATTAAAGTTTATTTACATGTAAATCAGATTATACATCAGTTAAACACAGTTTAATTATCGTCATTCAATCACAAATTATATTGAAGTCTTCAAATTTGTTAGGGAGAAATAACAGCAATCAAATCATTCATAGAAGCTAATTGAACTGATGTAACTCTTCCTGATAAATTATACAGGAAGCGTGTATGAATGAAAGAAATTCATTTCATGAATGAAATTTTGTGTGAATATAAAATAATTGGAATAACTGTCTTAGTTGAGATGTGTAATTATTCAGTTACAAGTATTTTGTGATAATTAAAAGTAAAATTAGCAAGAAAATGAAATTAAGATAGTTCAATTATGACCAAGGATGGGCAAAACTGACAGTTTTTCAATGCTCGATATTTTTGTTTTTTGGTATTAAACTGTTTACTGAACATTTAATAAAAAAAATAAATAAATAAAAGTATTTTGAAAACGGAAAAGTAATTTGGTAAGTATCAAAGTATCGAACTATCGTAGGATTTACCGTCGTAAATGTGCCCAACCCTATAATTATGACTAATTCTTCACGGAAAATAGGAATTTCCGAATGTAACACCTTTAGTGCTCCATTAGCAAATTTTACATGCTAAACGACAACTTCTGTCGTGCTACATCGTTTCATTCCTATTTGATTGGCTGACATGATGGCTCTGTGAATAGTTTGATGCGCGGAAACATGCGCACAGTAGCGTTTTAAGGTTCGCACTTTGAGAAGTGTCAGAACAGAACTTTCGTATTTTTTGTGTTATAATTTAATTTATTAATTAATAATTGTAATTATCAGAAAATGTTAAAGTAATTTTAATCTGTTATTATTTTAATTGTTTATTGAAACTTACATAATAATATCCTTTTTAATCGAGTTATTCATATGAAATATACACAAGATTTGATTATTTTTGCTTTCATTATTATGACCAATTTTGCTGTAATAAGCAATGGCAATATCTCTAATTAAGCAGGATTAATTTCAAATTTATGTGCACGAATTAATAAAGTTTAATGGATAATTTTATAATTATAAGCTAATAATAAAAATGAAAAAAATTAGAGAGTGCAAGGTATTTTTATTATATAAAATAATATAAACAATGAAAATTGTAGAAGTACTGTAAATTATCTTTGTAAAACAATAAATTATAATTTGAATTCTTAATTGGTTAGACTTTCTATAAAACGAAATTTTGTTTTATAGCAGTAAATATTGTTATAAAAATTCCTTTTAAATTGTACTTGTGATATTATTTTTTTTAATATGATTATCGAATAATAGTTAAAAGTTATGACGAAGTTTACAATGCAAATAATTATATTATTGTGTTTCACTGAGTGCTATTCAATTATTTGTGTTTTATTGTTATATTTTATGCACGAATTGTATATTACTTTAGTATACAATTTATGCCAATAGCACTTTACATTATTTTTTGTTTATAAATAAATGCATTATATCATCAGTTTCTCTAGCATAGCTAAATAAAAAATACCTTCTCTTATTCATCGTATATTTTATATTCCACTTTTTATTTACATTTTCATTTTTCAAAATGTATGCTTTATGTAAAAATAATCATTTTTTTATCTTATTATGAAAATTGTTACAACAATATTTCTTAAAGTAAGCCAAAATTTAAAGCAAAATATTCAAAATGCATTGAATATATCATTTCTGTTAAAATGTATAACTTGTATATACATGCACGGTCGTATTTACGTTAGTTTCTCAAGCCGTTACACGTCCTGCCATTATAAACGTGTAATAAAAAAGGCAAAGTTATGTGACACGCATAAAGTCACTCAAAGTTTGGCGTATTTTGAAATGCAAGTTTTCCTATTGCATATACGCTTTTACCAATGCGCAGAGTTAGAAGTAGTACTTTGAACGTTTTTAAATTATTTGACAATTGAATTGAATCATTGAAAAGTTTGTTTGCTGAAGAAGTGCGTTCGATTTCAACGGTTCAAATGTACATACTTATGTTACATATGCAAAAGATAAATCAGCACGAAAGTCTGTCGAATTTTGTTAACGAATTACTTTTTATCATTAAATGGCAAATAATATGATTTATTCCTTTAGGGAAGGTTGATGGTAATTTATAGACTTAGTACAAATGGTTCTTTTAATTTTTTGTATTCAAACAAACTTTAGTTATGGCAACTGTTACAGATAATTGTTTTTGATAATGACTTCATTTCCTAGTTTACAATGCTGAACTTGAGCACAATGTTGGATTTGAATGGTGAGGTTCGATGAACCTCGAACATTGTTCGCTTAACGATATATATGTCAAACTTATAATTTTATCACAACGTTATATTAGCTTTGCGGACATATTAACTTTACGTTGTTACTATAACATTTTGTTAATAAAGGCTTGAATGCACTTTGCACTTATTAAATTGAAATATTCAAGATATATCAAAATCAGTTTCAACAAAATAATGGCTATTGAAGCGAGGTAATTTCAATAAAACGGAATTTCAAAGTTTAAACTCAAATATATTATATGCGATAAAAAAAGAATTACTGAAGTTCGCACAAATTTTGGAAACTATAGATCAATCAAATTTTGCGTTTTTTAAAAATTTTTAATATCATAGAGAGTTCATTTTAATCAGAAAAACTGATAGTATATGACTTAGCCACGTCAGTTATGATTGATGTTCAAATAGAGATTGTATTTTTGTAATAATGGAAAGATAAACTAAAATTCATATATATTACATTGAACAAATAACTGCAATTTTGGGTTTTCACAAGTAAAATCATTTGCTTCTGTTTACATGATTTGATGAAGTTTGTAAAACGATTAATTTCATTCAAACCAATTATGTTTCAAATAATCAGTATGTTGCATTTTTTTTCATTATACTATTATCAAAGTACAAATAAAGGAATTAACACTGCAACATTATAAATATTGATTTTGAACTCTCTAAATTTGAATAAATGAAAATTTCACTTATTTGCTGAGTTAGACATTTTTTTAGTTTAACAAGTCAAAATTCGCACTTTTTCATTAGTGAAAAATTTGTTCACTTTGAAAAAAGTGAACAAATATCGTACTTGCTTCGTGGAAAAAGTAGAGGCGTTCTCACTCAGTGAAGTAATATACTATTTATTGGTATAGTAGAGAAGAAGTCGGACCATCACTTTGGAGACTTTAAGTTCGATTCTCGGATAAATAAAATTTGTTCAATAAGATTTATAACTATATAATATAAAAATATAAAAGAAAATATACAAATAATATAAGTATAATATATGAATAATATAATGAAAGAACTTTATTTGGAGAATAAATAATGTTTCACTCTTTCAATAAGTTAAGATTAATTTTTTCTAAATAAGTTATTTTTGTCTTTTTTAATAAGTGAATAAAACTTATACAAATTTAGAGAGAATGATTTAAAACATATTAAATGAAAAATGCCATTACTATTAATCCATCACAATTTTTCTAATAACCTATCTTATTGAATTATTCAAACAATTTATTTAATTCAATAAAACAGTCATTTATCACTATTACTTGTGAGTATCTTCCAAGGGTTTAACTACTTGTTCCGTGTCGTACATCATCGTCAAAGTTGTCGTTTACAACGACTTACCTTAAAGTAGCCGGGCCAGTTCCCAGATCGAACGTAAATTGTACGTGGCCCGCGGCCAGGTACAATGCAATAAAATCACCCGTGGCATCGCTGTGATGACCATTATACAGAATTACACCGTCGGGAGCAGTCGGCTTGAGAGTGATGGCCAACTCCAGCCAGGAAAGCGATGTTTCCGCTAATCCAGGGTATCGCAAGTATGACGAGCCGTTAAATGATGGAACCTGATGAGCAGAATGTCAGTGGTTAATAACTGGCATTTACATTGAACCCGGTGTCAAATAGAAGTAATAACCAGTCTACTTGTGCTTGTAACAATTATGAAATTATACCCACGAGAATACAAATACGAAAAATTGAACGTTATTTAAAGTGTCGTCAATGTCAAATTCTTTGCAACACGCAAATCTACTTCGTTATCCATTTAATTAAAAAGGATAGTCACCGTCAAACTTATTGTTGGCAATAAATGGGACTTTTAATTAACTAATATTTGTGGCGCGGCGGAGAATTTAATAACATAAGAGATTTAACAACATAAGAGATTGACTGGTCTAATATTTGTTGGGCTAACGTTGTCGATTTATGTGTCGTAACAAGCTTCTAACTTAGATTCGAGAATTTTGATTATCTTCGGCAAGTTGTAATTTTGGTTTAAGTTTAAATAAAAAAAGATGATGTTAAGTTTTTTTCATTAAACTTTTTATTATTGTTATATTATTATATGATGATTTAATAATAAAAAATTGAATAAATATAACAATAAAGTTTAAAGATAAGATTGTGGAAAATTGATTGATTTTATCAATTATTGGTGATTTCCGCTATATTTGACTTATTTGAAAATTAAATATGCATTTAAGATTTTTAAGTAAAATTGAAATGATTTAACATAATAGTGTTGCTGCCATATTTTTGTTGCAATTTTTGCTATTAAATTTTTGTTTCATGTTTCATAACAATGATAATTATATTAGCATTGTTGCGAGTCATTGATGTGTAAACTACTCGAAGGTTCCTACTTACAATCAAAATCTAAATTCCCTTACTTTCGAAGTACCTGCAATGTGCAGTTCTATGCGTACATTGCATAACGGAGAGAACTTAATTTTATCAAGTGCAACAATTTCAATTATTTCAGTAATAAAGTATCCTTGAGAGTGCAAAAATGTTAATTCAATTGTTCCGAAAAACACTTTCAAGTCTAGTGTTTACTCCAAAGCAATAATTTATTTCAACCAACCAAATTTAGGTTTTACATTTACAATTACATATGTATTATTTCTCCAATCAATACAGGGTGGATATATTATTATTATTTGGATATATATATTATTTATTTATTATTGACAAATAATACAATTTTTTTATGTAATCAATTTATTTTTTATTCATGGAAATAACATAGCTGATAAAAATAATTACAACTAATATGAATTAATGGATCGTCGAATCATTTTTAATAATAAAGATAAATGTGATAATTTAAATGTGCAAATAATTCTTCATCAGCAAACAATGTATTTGTAGAACGACGCAGATTATTGCTTTAATTAATGTTTAGAGTGTGAATTTGTGCCCGCCCATATATTTTACAAAGGTGTGTCCGTATAATGTATCAAGGAACATAGTGTTTCACAACCTTTATACTTGAATACAAGGGTTCTTTGTTTTAACAGTGGACTGAGGGAATGAACGTTATTATACTTATTCATTCGGTTCCCGAAATAATCTACATTTGACTTAGAAACTAAATTAATGATGCAAATACTTCAGGTACTTTGTATTCCCTTTCAAATAAACAAACTTTTTTTGAATTTTTGTTGTTTCTATACAAGAATTTATTTTGACCCTATGTGTTAAATGAATTTAATTTGACAATAATAACAATTTGTATTCTTTTTCAAATTGTTTATTCTTTTAATAAATTGTTACTGTTTAATAAAAAAGAAATTTACAAAATACTATAATATAATAACAAAGCTAAATTATATTAACTGATATACTCCTGACTGATAACTTATATTAATTTATTTTCATTTTACATTTCAAAAGAACGTCCTTTAAAACATAAAAGATTCCAGGATTTCTGTTCAGGGTAGTAAATTTGATTTATATCTAAATACAACCATATCTGGATTGAGATATAAAGTTGAACTACAAGTAGTAATTAAAATTTTGGTCAGACTGAGATACCGATTGAGGCTTTGTGAAAATAATTGGATTTATTTAATATTCTTGTTTTATTATAATAAATTATAGTACTATTAATATTGTTGTTATCTTATATTTGACATACATCGCGCTAAGAAATTAATTGCGTTCATACTTTACAACAATCTTGCATATTGTATTTTGCTTATCGTACTCTGACAACATTTGAGTTGTGAAATTAAATTTATAATCCAGATAACGGACGATAGTTTACGATTTTCTTACTATTTATTGGCATTTCAAAGCTCAACTTGAATACAATCAAATTGTAAACATTTTTGGTATTATTCAATTGACAAAAGAAAATCCATTACATTTCAATGACAACATAGAACCATCCGACCTTCATCAACTACCCTAATCTCATTCGAACCCATTTCATTCGAGCTTTACCAGACTCGGAAAGCCATCGATACTAATAATCCAGTCACAAAGTTTGTCCATTCGGCATAATAAGCGAGCGAAAACTGGCCGAACGAGTTATAAAAGATGATCCGTGAAATCGGTCGTGCAGCATTTAATTTTCATTAAATTTCTCAAAAGGTTATTATCATCGTCGAATAATGAAATGCCACGTCCTAACTATGCTATATAGAGAATTCTGTAAATTGTATTTAATAAATCAATTCTCAGTGGGTAAAGCCGTGAAGCCATATTTGTTGATACCGATAGCAAAGTTTATCTGACTCGCTTCGTTCGCTTGAATACTCTTCAGTTACTGTCGCAATCGATATCATGCGCGAGCCGCGCGCACAATACGCGTACATGCGTATAACAACGACATACGTTATGTGATTACATGCGTCCCCATATATATATATGTTACACTAGTTATTTCCCGTTAAGTTTCATCATTTTTTTCTTATCTCTCTTTCTCCGCATTTTTATTTCAACAAAGTCTTTCTATACTTTTAATTAAAGGTTTTCAAAAAGTTTTATAATCTGTGGATTTTAACTATCGAGTTTTTTTTTGCTGAGGGTGAAACTTGAGGGGGACGATACGGTATATACACGAAAAATTGGGGGATCCCCATTGGACGAATGTGTTATTGGAGGGGGGGGGGAGATGTGAGAGTAATGGATCAGCGTAATAGAAAGCGGGATTTCGGAATTATGTGATGTCAATTTGCTAAGTCGAAAATATTATGCTGGAAAAATAGATGGCTGTGCATTTAATGCCACCCCGGGATTTATCGATAGAAGGGATTACAAGGTGGATGGTAATTCTGATTATTCGTGGCGTAGGTGGTGCAATAAAAATTTCGAGTAATGACTTGGGATTCGCCGATGAATTATTCACGGCTGTGAATGCACGCTTGTTTATGAGTGCAATGGGTAAAAAAAATTATGGTTTGATGGATTTTATTTACCGTACAGCTTTTTTTCTTGTTGTGATAAGATGGTTCGTTTACTTTGTGATTTCATACGCTAAGCACTAAGGTTTTCGAATTATTTGTGTGACAATTGGATTAATTATTGACAGATTGCATTACAGATATTAATGATATATATGCAGTTTATTTATGCAAATATTAACGATAAACTTGTATACACAGAATACATATAAGTTCATTATGAAGGAATATTCAAAATAATGACCTTTCTACAAATAATGCGACTAATTCAATGAAATATGAAAATATGCTTTGGAGACTGTATTCTCTAACACAGTAGAATGTATACATTTTCTATGCCATCGTCCTTCTTCCTGAATCAGGTAACCGTGATTCAATGAGAAATGAATTTAATATAAACATTTTTCAAATTAAAGCAGTGAATAATGTTCTACAGACGATGTTTTCATATTTTCGTTCCATTAAAGTATGCAGTATAAAAAAGCATGATAAGCAAAATGTCTTTTTTGGCACAACGTTTTTGTGATCTTAAAAACTGTCTGACGCTAACGTTCATATTATGTTGTTTATTGTATTTTATTTATATAGTAAACATAATAACGCAAAGTTTAAACTTTTACAGTGAAAGGTCAACATTGTTGAATTAAAGTAAATGTCTTTTAGCTTAGAATAAACATGCTTGTAACCCAATAAATAAAAGAAACTGACCGTCAGCTAAGAACTTCGATTATATAGTAAAACTATACGATGCTGATGAAAGAGTCTATACAAGACATGTTCACTTGCTTAGTTTCTTTAATGGAAAAAGTATTCTCTCTTGAGAACGCATCTTCTTGCTAAGAACTACTTTAAACTGGATTAAATTAATTTCATACTCAAACCCATGCATCAGTTTATTGCAACATCTATAGGTACCCTTTTTATTCTATTTTTATAATAACATATTGGTTCGAAAATCGATTTCATAATAAGTTTGTACAATTTTTTCAGAGCAAAGTTTAATAATATATAATACTTTCATTTTCAACAGCTTATTTTAATATTGTGTACTTCAATTTATTTTAATAATGTAACCAGATTAACATAAAATTAATGTTCAAACAGTGTTGTAATTACTTTCTGAATGTTTGTAGTTTAATGATGTTGTTTACTTTAAACGTTTACTTTGACGCATTTATGATGTAAAGAAAAATTTTTTCACTGAATGTTTATCACAAATGTTTATTAAATGTAACATTAAATTCTTCTTTCATTTTGCTTTTATTCTTTTTATGTGAACCATTTTAAGGGTATTAAAAGACAGGTATTATAATAACGACTGAACATTCATCAGAATCTCGCTTAACGGGAACACTTGTTACATAGTAGCACGGATTTTTGCTAGGGGTAGTACGGTGTAACTTATTTGAGTGTAGACTGTGGTGGCCTATATATGTGCAACCTATGTCAGTGACCTATGTCATCGACTTGTGTACGTGTTCTGGATAGATAAACCATGAGATTCTGTATTGTGAAACTTCTAAGATAAAGCTGTAAAAATTAAAAAAAATAAAAAATAATGACTTCTAAAACATATTCAACTTTCTGAATTCAAATATTTAATCTACAATAAAATCTTATTTTAATTCAAACTTCAATTAAGCTAAATTTGAAAACAATCTTACAAATTTTAAAAAATGAAAAACATATTAGTATAACTAATCACTAAAATTTTTCTTAATATAAGTTATTGATATCAATAAATATGGTCAAGTACATTCGCTAATTTTATTGGAAAAATCTGCAACTTGGGGAGTGAGTCTACAGTAAAATCTAATTTATTAACTA
>JABFPJ010002050.1:0-21518 GCA_022817425.1 Gryon sp. ZL-2020
AAAAAAAAAAAAAAAAAAAAAAAAAAACCATGACCCCATCATGCCCCTATGATGACTCCACCATGTCCCCACCATAATCCCACCATGACCACTCCATGACCCTACCATGACCCCATCATCACCCCAATCAATTTATATCCAAAAGTCGATATTAATTATACACAATATTATTGGGACCATGTTTGACTTTATTGGGGCTATATTTGACCTTCTTTTGATCACATTTGGCTTAAATAAGGATACTTGAAATAGAAAAACAGCTTAACGAATATGGCCCTTATCTGGACCATATTTGGCCTTAATGAGACAATATTTGACCTTCGTGTGACCATGTTTGACTTTAATAAGGATACTTGAAATAAAAAAGCTAGATAAATATGGTCCTTATTGGCTTCGTATTTGGCCTTAATTAAACCATATTTAACCTTATTTTGAACATTGTCTGAGAACCTCTTGAGAACCTTTTCGCACAACCATGAAAACAAATTCCAAACCACTTCTTGAATACTTCCTGAAAACTTCCTGAAAACCCTCGGACAATCTCCTGACAATCTCCTGACAATCTCCTGACAATCTCCTGACAATTTCCTGACAATTTCCTGACAATCTCCTGACAACCTCCTAACAATCCCCTAACAATCCCCTAACAATCCCCTAACAATCCCCTGACAATCCCCTGACAATCCCCTGACAATCCCCTAATAACCGCCTGACAACCGCCTCATATCCGCCTAAGGCGGGGGGGTCCAAAATCGGAAAAATTTTGTTTTTTCAAAATCTACTTTATATATCGCAATTTTATTTAGCCTATGGTACTTTAGACGATTTCAGCTAGTTCCTGTCAAAATTTGAGCAAAATCGATTCGGTACACTGAAACAACTGTTGGCATATTATAAGTCAAGGAAAATTTCATGAATAAATACTCAATGGTTTTCATTTATATTTGCTTAAAATTGTGTTATTATTAGACAAAAATACTTTTACATATCATAAGTAAAAGTAGAATGAGATTTAAGGTACTAATTACTTTTGTATCTTAAAATTATAAGTAACAATAAGTGGACGAATATGAAGCAATATTTAGTAAAAACTTCATGGATAATCACTAAAGTTTTGACTAATGAACAGCGATTCAAAGTATAAACAAAGCTAGCGCATGACGTCACGTAAGTGCTTCAGTTCGTTCTGCGATTGAATGGCCGTTAGTCAAAACTTCAGTGATAATCCATGAAGTCTTGACGAAACATGTTTTAAGTCCCATTTACTAATGATCGAACAAATGTTTACTTCTAATTGCTCAAGATCTAAAGATTACTTCTATAGTTCTTTTGTATTTATCCCTAAAACGGTTTTTTAGAATAAAACGAACAAAATTTAGTGATTAAAAGATAAACTTTCTGTTTTCATTAACCAACAAAAATTTTACTTTTAAATAAACAAGCCTATTATTGTTAATATGCCAACAGTTGTTTCAGTGTAGATTCTGCGTGATGCTCGAACAAGCAAACAAACAAACAAATATACTTTTATATTTATATATACAAGCCCCTGACAAGCCTCTCACAAACCCCCGGACAAACCCTCGAACAATCCCCTGACAAGCCCCCGGACAACCCGCGGACAACCCGTGGACAACTCGCGGATAACCCGCGGATAACCCGCGGATAACCCCCGGACAACCCGCAGATAACCCCCGGACAACCCGCGGATAACTCCCGGACAACCCGTGGTCAACCCGCGGACAACCCGCGGATAACTCCCGGACAACCCGCGGGGAACCCCCTGGCAACCCCCTAACAACCGCCTAAAGGGGTGGGGGTCCAAAAACAAAAAAACAAAATATTTTTCCGAAATTACTTAATATATCGCAATTTCATATAGCCTACGGCACTTTAGAGGAGATCAGCTAGTTGCTCTCAAAATTTGAACAAAATCGATTCGGTAGATTTTGCGTAATGCTCGAACAAACAAACAAATAAATAAACAAACAAACCAACAAACAAGCAAACATACTTTCATATTTATACGCTATTAGCATCTACTGTGGCGCTGCGAGCGGCACTAATAGACATTAATTTGTATACTCATTCTTGTTGACGTTTATGTAAATTTAACTCATTTCTATAAAAATGAGTGAATTGCCAAAGAAAAAACGATTAACATAAACCTGAATTTTGTGTTGTCCGTTGTGATTCGCGAGTTTCAAATGATTCAAACATAAATTTTTATAGTTTACCCCCTTTACAATTACATGACGTTTTCAAAACATCTCTGTTTTTATGAAGCTGAATGAAAGGTATTTATTTTTTATGCCAAACTGATTTTATTGATTTTACATTGAACAATTCATTAATAGTATATTGTTTCTATATAAAATGAAGTTAAAATCATGCTAGTTCATCAAAACAGCTATTTTGAATTTAATCAATTACAGAAAAAATTGCGAATTAACATGATTGCGAATTACTTGCAAAAAAACTATTTTGCAAAAATACATTTATTGTTAAATAAATATAAAAATAATTGTGTAAATATAAACGTATATTTCATAAATAATTAACCATAACAGTCATCAGTTGCTTGATTAGAGTCAATTTATATTGAAAATGCATGCTAAATTTCAAATTGCTATTTTTCAGCAAAAAAAATTGAATTAATTCGAAATTTTAAAGAGTTGTTCATTAAAATACAAATTAAAACATGCCAAACTTGAATTGGTTGAAAAAAATTTTGTCGCAAATGGCAAGCTCTTAAATATACATTTTTTTCAACATAAAATTGACACTTAAGATCAAGTTCGCAAAAATTATGGAAAAAAACTATATATTCAAAATTGGCTTTTCGTACTCTTATGTTAAGGGTTCAACCTTCATTACCTCAAAATTTGAAATAATTATATTAATTTTCAAAAAAGTTATGATACTTTGAATTTTCATCATTTTTTCAGTCATTTCTAGGTGTTGACAGTCTTTTGAGCGGTACTGTATATATATATATATATATTAGAGTGGGTCGAAAATGTAAAAAATGTTTAACTATGGAAAATTCTTATAGATTTTTGGATAAAAAAAAAAGATTGACAGCTAAAAATGTTTTCTTGTAATATTTTTATACCTCGCAAGAAGCCTAAAATAGCTGTTTTCAGGATTCTTGTCTCAAATAACCGGAATTTTTCACCTAAAATATATATAATGCATAAAATTCTAAAAGCTCGATTTTGAACAAACAAACATACTAAGATTCATTCTTATATATATCTTTATTTAGATTTATTGAATATAAAATAATTTTATTAAAATCAGAAAATAAAAATAAAAACCGCTTCTAAAACCGGCTATAGATCCGAAAATCGTTTTATTTAGTTTTGGTTCCTGGTTTTTTATTAGTTTACAAATAACGGTTCCGGTATCTGTTCTGGTTCTTAAAATCAAACGGTTTTAAGCAGTTTTCGGTTTCGGTTTCATTCTCTGATAAAAAATATCATATTTTTCTGAATATTCTAATTTTTTCTTTATTAACTTTCAGGAACGGAAACATCCAAATTCTCCAGACGGTGATAAAGATTTGGATCCTTTAATACTTGACCTTATAGATATTGGTCAGGAAATGATGATCAATTTACGTTATATCAATTTGCGTGCTCATCCATGTTTCAGAGATCCGGATCCAATCAATTTATACCATAAAGTAGGCCATGGAACTCTAGATATGTATGTGTTAAGTCCTAGTAAAGACAGTCGCGAAGTGCGTGAATTTCTCGCTAAATGGAATGCTTCTGACTCAAAGTTATTTGCAAGTTCACATCTTAAAGACTCAAATAATGTATCATTTCCCATACAAAATCTCGTGTCAATCTGTGCGCTATTAGTATGGCAACCAGCGAATCCAGAAGATACGATAACGAGAATTCTTTTCCCCGGAAGTACTCCTCAGCACAAAATATTCGAAGGTTTCGAACGCTTAAAACATTTGGACTTCCTAAAACATCCAGTATGCTCAGCTAAAAGCTTATCACCTTCGGTGTCACTGACAACTTTGAAGGATAAGGCAACAAAGAAGTTCGAAATTAAAAGAAAAGAAAAACAAAGAGATATTAGTGATACTAAGCCTATAAAACCAAGTGAAGAACCAAGTGTTCCGAAATCTGCACCTCTAATTACTCCTAGTCCAAAACCAATAAAGGCTGAAACTAAAGCGAGAAAGGTAGTCGAGAATAAAAAAATTATTGAATCCGAAACTAAGAAAATTGAAAAAGATAAAGAAACTAAAAAAGAAGCGAAGAAGATTGAAGACGTGAAAAAAATTGAAGAACCTAAAAAGACTGAAATTATTAAAAAGGAAACTGAAAAGACTGCTAAAGGAAAATTTGTTGAGTCAAAGAAGAAAGAAATTAAAGAAACCAAAGTTACATTAAGATCCACCAAGTCAGAAAGTAAACCGAAAACTGCAGTACCTGCCGCGATTGAGAAAAAGAAACCGGAAAAGAAGGAAATTATTAAATCATCACCAACTACTCCGAAGAAAACGATAAATGGTTTAGCTTCAAAAACAGAAGTAACAAAAGCTTCAGTAAAGCCTATTGCACCGAAATTTACTAAAACATCCACAGCACCTCCAAAGAGCACAAAAGATGCAAACAATCGTAAAGTTGTGGAACAAAAGAACATTGAGTCAACACTGTCTGAGAAAACATCAATTAGTGCAACAAAAGTTTTAGCAAAAACAAAACCTATTGAAAAGAAACCAATTACTCGAAGAGCAAAACCAGCCAGTCCCAGCAAAGTGCGATCAGCAGGAAGTCCAGCTAAATCAACACGAAGTACACCGACGGCATCAGTGAAATCTGATAAAGATGGTGTTATTAAAAAAGCGAAAGGCGATAAAGAAACTGCAGATTCTTCAACAGTGTCAACTCCATCTGGTGTAGGCTATCCAGAATCGGTAGTTAAATTTATGGAGAAAAATGTAACCGAAAAATCAGAAGACTTATCTTTGGATTCAATTGAAAGTAAAGTTCTTGCGGATTTGAAAGAAGAACGTGAAGTGGTGGAAGAAATTGAAGCTGTGTTGCAAAAAGCTGAACGTAATGAAGAACGAAGAATGGCCGAACACTTTGAAGCAGAAGATGATGTAACTGCTGAAGCTACTGATAAGAAAGAAGAAGATATGACAGAAGAAGATGTAACAGCTGAAATCGAAGACGTTCCGAAAAAGGAGATATCAAGAAAAGAAAGTCAAGAATTAACAGAAGAAGATGAATATTTAATAGTAGAAGCGGAAGATTCTATGCAAAGTGGAGACACGGAACACAAACATCACTTGGACGAAGTGGAATCCGAGAAAGTAAAAATTATTGAAGACGAAGAGAAAAAAGATGAAATTCCAGAAAAAATAATCGATCGTGCTGAACCAGATATTTCTAAAAAAGACAAAGAAGATGCAGACGAAAAAGAACAAATCCTTAAAGAAGCTTCCGAAGAAAAAGAGAATGCTACAGATAAAATTGAAATAGTTGAAGAAAAGGAAGATTTTGATAAAAAAGGGGGTGTAGAATTAATAAAAGAAGTTTCTACTTCTAGTCCTGATAAATTAGATTTATCAGAGAAAAAAATAAGTGACGCATCTTTGAAACATGATAAAGAACACCCCCCTGAAAAACATGAGGAATCCCAAGAAAAAATGTCAACTATCGAGTCTGGTGGTACTACAACTGCACCGACTTTACCCGAAGATGAACGCATTCCATTAGACGAAATTAAGGAGGATATTGACGAAAAACATGTGTTAGAAGAAGTGAAAGAGAAAGATGTGCCTTCCAAAACAAGAGAAATCACTGAAGAAATAGTGCCTGCTTCGTCTAAGCCTGATGTTAAGGTATGTTAATGAACGACTTATTATTTAATGTAGTAGAAATAGAAATATTATTTCGGATAGAGATATTATATAAATTAGTATTCATTATATTTTTTATTACTTATTGATCACAGTGATCAAAGCTATCGCACATGAACAATACATCGTATTCTTTAATATTACGATATAATATAATATACAAATAATTAAAGATAATTAATTTTGATAAATAATTTTTTTTATCAAATTTTCTAAATTATATTTTCATTTCGTTTTATTGAAACATTTGCAGATTAACAGTTTAACACGTTATGTATACATCATTTGCTGTCTTTCATTAAATTGTAATACCTATTTACTGTTACAGGTATTCAATGTCCCTTCAGCTATGCAGGGCATGCAAAGGGATATTGTAAAAACTCCTGACGAAGTAGCCGATTTACCCGTACATGAAGAAGTTGATCCGAAATTTTATCGAATCGATGAATATGAGAAGGATAAAGATGATAAAGTAGTAAAAGAACAAAAAGGCGTTTTCAGCTTCTTTGGAAAAGTAGCTGACAAATTCGAAAAAGGTATTGATAAATTCACACATAAGAAGAAGAAAGATGCGGAAAAAGAAACCGATGAGAAGTCTCATTCAAAATCTAGTTCACCAAAAGAACCAATGCCTGAAGAAAAAGATATTTTTGAGGCGAACATGGATATAGACAAAGTATTCCAGAAAGTAGGAAAGAAAGAAAGTGAAGTTTTAACGTTCGAAGAAGTGCAACCGACGAAAGCTGATGTTAAAGTTGCTGCTATTAAGGATACTGTTGCTTTCATACAAGAGGAAACAATTGAAACAAACATAACTATTGCACCTTCATCTGGTACTACGGTAGAAGCTCCGAATTTGCAAGAAATAAAACCTGATGACGAACGACAATCTCCAATCCAAAGTGATACTGATGAAAGTATGCCACCAAAAGAAGAAACCGAAGATGAAACAGAAGTAGCAAAGCTCATAGAAGAAGCATCAAAGAAATTCAAATCTGTGAAAGATAGTTTACAGGATTCACTTGAATCTTTGGATGAGAAAATAGAACAAGAAATGACTAAAAGATTAGAAGATTCGCCATCGCCTAAAGATATAGTAAAAGATACTTTGGAAGGTGTTGTTGAAAAATTGGAGGAAATTGAAAAAATTCCATTAGATGCGAAAGAACCTGATAAAGTAAAATTCGTGATTCCAGATACTCAAGATATTGTAGAAGATATAGAAGGAGAAGAAGATGAACAAGAAGCAGCTTCAATAAAAAATTTGAAAGAAGCAGTACGTGATGTTGGTGAAGTACTCGCAGGTACTGCTGGAATCGCAATAGAAGAAACCGTAACAATTACAGAATCATACGAATTAGTAACGGAAGAAAAGTCGCAGGATGCAAAAGAAGATAAAAAGCTCAGTGAACGAACTGTGTCAAAGAAAACGAGTATCCCGGAAGATTTACTTTCTCGCAAAGATCTTTGTCCCACTCCCGCTTTACCTGTATACGAAAAAGCAAAGGCACATGAAGAATTACAAGAACAACCATGTGTTAAAGTACTGAAAGAACAAGATATGACTGTAAGGCACTTCGCAGAAGAATCTGATAAACATTTGAAAACCGCATTGGAAATGGGTTCTGATTTATTACAATCCGACATCACAAGAGAAAGACGCAGCATTTCTGAAGACGACGGTCGTATAGATGTATTACTTACAGGAGAAGAACCAATTTGTACAAAAGTTGAACTTCAAAACGAAGAAAAGGATCGTGTTGAAGTGCCTGTCATTGAATTTGATCAGAAGTTGTCTCCTGGTAAGGCTGAGTTAGTAGTTGTCACTCCAGGATCAACACCTTCTTCTCCGAAGTTTACAGTAACAATGAGTGAAATAAGTACGGATATAAAAGGTATTCTTGACAAAGATATAGACATAGATGAAATATTAAAAGGAATTATTTTAGATAAGAAACAAAAAATCACAACTGATATTATTGAATATATAACTATCCTTAAGGGTACAACAAGAAAAAGTATAATCTACATCATTGAACAAATTATTATTACACATAATATACCACGAAGTGATGCCGTCGATAACATTGAAATTTTAAGAACTGAAAATGTTGATGTAGAAAAACGATCAGCAATAGAAGATCATTTAATAAAAGAATACATCGATAAAGGGAAGAAAATCGACTTGCTAATTATTGAAGAACTGTCAATGTTAAGAATTGTTCCGAGACGAGTTATTTATGAAATAATTGAAGAAATTATAGTAAAACGTAACATTTCAAGAAATTATATCTTAAGCATTTCCGACAAAGACTATTTAGATAAATGCTTAGATAATGTAGAACCAGAAAGTGAAAAGCAAGAACAATTACCTATATCCCCGAGATCATCACCCGTTCAAGATAGAATGTTAAGTGGTGAAGAAGATACAATTGTTGATGGCTTTGTTAGTATAGCTTCAAAAGAGAAGGTAGAAGAAATTTTGGAAAAAGAACGAAATGCTAAAGATAAAGAACAGGATGATTTTGAAGCTGTTGAACAAGAATATAAAGTGCAAGAAGAAGTATCACGAAAGTTAAGCGAAGTTTCAGAAAAAGATAAAGAGGAAGGAATTGAAGAAGATACGAATGATGCATTAGAAGCAGAAGAAAAGTTTGTTCACGAAACTGCTGAAAAAGCAAATAAAGTTGAAGAACTTAAAAAAGAAGAAAAAGAAGTTCGACCTATTACAGAAACAGCTGACATATCAGACACAACTGAAAAATATTTAGATGAAGCAAAGGAAAAATCTATTACTTCTGACTTCACTGAAGAACAACAAGAATATATTGATGTTAAACAAACAGAAAAAGGTATTACGGTATTAGGTATCCCATTAAGGGAAGAACAAACTGTAAAATCTGAACGTCTAACCGAAGACAAAAGCAGTGATGAAGGCATTGTTCGTAGAATGGTTGTAACTGCTAGCAGTGAAGATGGTGGTCATGAAATTGAAATTTGTCCATCTGGCAGCATTAATTTCACAAAAACAACTACTCCTGATGATTCACTGAAAGAAGAGAAATCTGTGAAAACTACTCCGGATAAAGATTCGTTAATAAGTACACCAGAAAAGGATAATATTTCATTAGTTCTAAAAGATTCTGAAAAAATAACTCCTGATGACAGTTTAGAAAAACTAACAACAGGTTTAAAAGAACATCCAGATTCGGAGGATAGTTTGGAAAAAGAAACTGAAGCCAAAGAGATTTTAACAAAACAAGAAACAAAAGTGCTTCATGAAACTGTTGAAGACAAATTTCTGAAAACTGACAAACAGGAGAAAGTGACAACTGAAATGAAAATTGAATCTGACTCAATAAAAGATGAAATTGTTACTAAAATAGAACGGGAAGATAGTTTAGTACATACAGAAATAAAAGATCAAAGGAAAAAAGAACAGGAAACATCTAGAAAAGTTGATAGTGATAAAAGTGTAATCTCTACATCTGGAGTTCTTCAACCAATTAATGAATCTTTGAAATCATTACAAAAAGAATTACTACCAGATCACATCATACATGATTCTCCACGATTTGATGCTAAAGAATCGCTGTCGCTAGCAAAATCACCAATTACGATCGATAAATCTGACACAACTGACAGAAAAGGTGAATTGGTATTGCCTATTACATCTGACAAGGAAACTGATGACATTTTGAAATTAAAGTTGAAAGAAACAACTGTTCCAGAAGAGAAATCTTCAGTGCCAGCTTCTAATCAAGTAGAGAAAAAAGAAAGTGCAGAGACAATAGATAATCAGGAAGATGTAAAAGAAAAAAAATTATTATCAGAAGATATTATGCTAGAGAAAAAAGTTGGTATTACCGAAGAAATACCATTACAAGAAGAAGTTGAAGAAATGTTGCAATCGATTTCACCAGTTGCATTATTAGCGGTTAAAAAAGTTGATACTGAAATACAAAAAGACAAGATTGAAAAAGATTTTACAACGAACATAGACGCACAAAAGCCTGGAACTGAAGAAACAATTGATGATAAACTCCAAGATCGACATATTGAAAATAAGGATAAGTTGTTAGAACAAGTAAGCAGAGATGAGAAAGATCATTCAATAAAGAAAGACACTATTGAGTCATTAAAATTACCATTAACAGATGAAGGAAAAAAAGAAAAAGATAATGACAAGGAACTATCTAAAACTTCTAGTACAGTTGATGAAATGGAAATTGAAGAAACATCCAGGTCACCGAGTATACAAAGTGATAAGAGTGAGAAGGGGTCGAAATCATCGAGTATAGTTGACGAAAAGGATCATAAAGAACGCAAATTTTCTGCAACTGAATGTGAACGGAAGGAAGAATTCAAATCACAAAGTGTAATTATTGACGAAAAGGAAATCAAAGAACGATCCAAATCTCCCAGTATAGGTGATGAAAAAGAATTCAAGTCTGATGTAGTTGATGAAGTAAAGGGTGAATCTAAGCGAACAAGTATAACAGACGATACGGAAATAAAAATGGATTCTAAAAGATTAAGTATAGCTGATGATAAAGAAATCAAAGACCATTCTGAACAATCCAGTATAGTTGACGACAAAGAAATGAAGATTGAATCTAAACGATCAAGTGTAGTTGATGAGACAGCTCTAATAGCCAAATTAAAATCAGTTGAGGAAAAAGAAAGCAAAGGTCATTCAGAGCTATCTATTATTGTTGATAAAACTAAAGATGAATTTAAACGTCTGAGCATAACTGATGACCAAGATATAAGAGATAAATCTAAACGATCTAGTATAATAGATGACAAAGTAACAACAACACCTGATGCCAAACGTTTAAGTGTAGCAGATGATATCGAAACAACAGATTTATCCAAACGATCTAGTATATCTTTTGATAAAGAAACAGAAGTTGAAGCTAAGCAATCCAGCTTAATTGATGATACAGTATCAAAACATGAAGTAGGTATATCTGAAGGAAAAGACATAAGAGATCAATCTAAAGCATCTAGTTTTGTTGATGAAACAAAAGATGAATCTAGACGTCCAAGCGTGGTTATGGATAAATATATAAAAGATTTACCTAAACAGTCTATGGTAATCGAAGTAAGAGATGAATCTAAAGAAATAAATGTAGCTCATGATGAACAAACAAAAGATCAATCCAAACGTTTAAGTATCGCTGACGAAATTAAGGATGAATGTAAACGTCTCAGTATAGTTGATGAAATAAATGATGTATCTAAGCGATCTAGTATAATTGATGAGAATGAATCTACGGATGTAAAGTTCTATTCAACAAGTGAAATAGACGTAAAAAAAATTAAAGATGTGTCCAAATCTCCTAGTATATCCGATGAAAAAGAATTCAAGGAAGGATCAAGGCCGCCTAGCGTATTTGATGAAAAAGAATTAAAGGAACAAGCAGAATTGTCAAGTCTTATCACAGATGACTTTCAGAGGAAAGATGAATCTAAAAGATCAAGTATAGTTGAATTGAAAGAGCAAGTCAAACAAAATACTATTGTCGACGAAACGAAAGATAAATCAGAACTAGTAAGTGCAATAGATGATGAGGAGACAAAAGTTTATTCTGAACTATCTAGTGTAGCTGATGACAAAGAAGTTCAAATTAATTTTAAAGGATTAGTTTCAGGTGAGGACAAAACAGCTAAAGTTCAATCAAAAGAGTCAAGTATAATTGATGAAACCAAAAGTATATCTGAAATACAAGGTATTACTGATGAAAAAATGGATGAATCAAAAGGAAAAGTTGGTGTCAACGACAAAGTAAACAAAGAGATATCTGTACAATCCATTGTAGACGAAAAAAAGAAAATTAAACATGAGACTGAACAATCTAGTGAAAAAGACACTAAACCCGAATCTAAGCGATCAAGTTTAGCTGACGATAAGGAATTTGAAGATCAGGCCAAACGACCAAGTTCAACTAATGAAAAAGAAATGAAAGACACATTAAAATTAATCAGTGAATCGAATGTTAAAGAAGTATCAAAATCACTAAGTATAGTCGATGTTGAAGATATATCGCAATTTCCTAGTACAACAGAGGACAAAGATGTTAAAGATGCATCAAAATCACTCCTGGACGAAAAAGATGTACAACGCTCTAAATCATCAAGTTTCGTTGAACAATTAGACTTTAAAGACTTATCCCAAACAATTGAAATAACTGAAGAAAAAGAATTAAGAGTAGACTCTAAATTAACGAGCATTGTTGATGAGAAAACTGCTAAGGAAAGTACATCGCCGAGTAGTACAGAACGAGAAAGTATAGAGCAACAAATATCTCTAAGTTCAAGTCCTGAAAAAAATGAACATTTATCTGGCAGTATAATACGTGAACCAGAAAGAAGTAAGCAATCTAGATTATCTGGTATTATAGATAAGAAAGAAATTCTAGATCATTCAAAGTCAATATGTATAGTGGGTGAAAAAATAGAAAAAGAAGATTTGAAATCATTAAGAGAAGAAAAAGAACGTAGAGAAGGTTCAAGATCTCCCAGTATAGTCGATGATAAAGAAGACAAGCGAAAATTGTCGACTGAAATTAGTTTACAAGGAAAAGGTACGGAGAATGTAAAATCTTTACATTTTCAAAGTGAAACTAAAGAAGTAACCGAAAAAGTGGAAAAAAAAGATGCAAAAATGGGTGCTGAGGTTTCCAAACCTCATGATAAACATGAATCTATTACAACTGAAGATGAAAAAATATCACCTCTAAAAGATAATACTAAATCGATGGATAAAATGGAAGAACAAATTAAGTTAGAAGAAAAACGCTTAGAAACTTTTCCTTCTGCTAAATTAGGTACACCTGATGACTCCGAGAAAACAGGAGGTATTTCACCAAAAGAAGACACACAAATCACTAAAGATGCTACTGATAGAAACGCTAAGTTAAACGCTACATCAGATTCATCATCAATATTACCATCAGACATTGTTTCTGACTGTAAACAACTACATCCTGACAATATACAACATAAGGAGGAGTTAAAATCAACAACTATGGAAAGAAGCAGCTCACAAGTTGGTACAGGTGAACCAATATCTGATAGAAAAGACTCTATTAAATCTACAAGTGCTTTAAAACCTGACGATAAATCATTTATCGCAGCAGAAGATAAACATGCACAATCTCGCTCTTCTAGTATTTCGGATGTAACAGAAATTGCCAAATCTAAATCTACAAGTATTGGTCATGATGAAAAAGAAGCAGAAATCAAATTGTCGGTTAAGGATACAAGCGAAAAAGATGCAACCAAGTCAAGATCAGAAAATATCATTAGCTTGGAAAAACACGTAGAACAGAAATTAGATTTTGATGATAAATGTATAAAGGAAATTACGGATAAATTGAGGTCCACAAGTATAATTAGTGACGTGGAATCTATCGATAGGACAAAATCGCCTAGTTCTGATAGTGATAAATTTGATGATAAAGGATCTAAATCGCCTAGTATAATTGGAGAAAAAATGGAACATGATGATGACATTTTAGAAAAAGCCAAATTGGAAGCTGAATTTAAAGAGGAAAAAGATCGGACAATGAGTCTCTCAATTGATCAACAGAATTTATCAGAAAAACTACAAATACTTTCAGAAAGTGTAAAACAAGTTGACAGAGATCAAGAGTCTGGTACTAGTGAACCGAAATCAAAAAAGGGATGGATGGATGAAGTAACAAGTAATACTCATGAGAAAGACGATAATCACTCAAGAAGTACTTCTCCTATTGAAGAAAAAACACCAAAAGATAGATCTCGATCGCACAGTGTATTTGAGTCAGGTGAAAAAACACCATTAGGACGATCAAGAACAGCCAGTTTATACGACGATAAATTAGGGATATCAGAAACTATAAAAGAAGATTTTGCAGAAGAAAAAAATATTGCTCGAGAAATAAGCACAACATCAACTAAAGATATTACGGAAAAAAAAGAAGACATAAAAAAAATACCTTCAAACGTTCTTCTGGATTTAGAAAAATATATTACAGATCATTATATAACCAAAAATATAAAATTAAATTCTAAAACAATTGATGAAATTGGAAAAACTAAATTTATCTCCAGAAACGTTGTAATTTCTGTAATAGAAGACATAATTGTCAATAAAAAGTTAAGTAGGGGTTCAATTTATGAACCAGATGATGATCTACAAACGAAGAAAAATGAACAGTCCTCTAAGAGATCTAGTGTTAGTAGCGTTCAAGATTTAAAGTCAAGTCACTTAGATGATAATGATCTAAGTAAGCCACAAAAAAGTCCTAGTCCAGATACCGATCAATCGGATCATTCCGAGCCTCATATTTATGAAGAAGTGTCAATTTCTGAAGAAAAACGTAATGAAATTGAAACATATTTATTAGATAACTATGTTACTAAACGAAAAAGAATAACTGAAGCTGAAATGGATGACATAATTGTCAAAACAGAATTACCAAAATATATTATCTGTGAAATTATTGAAGAAATCATCATTAAAAAGAAAATGCGAAAAGAATCAATAGCTGATAAGTCAGTTTTTAACGATACTGACTTGGAAGACTCTTTAGAAAAGTCTCCTATACATCAATACCATGGTGACGGATTAGATAAATTTAAAAACGATTTTTCAACACCTGACCAAAAATCTTCAGGTTATTCAACACCGGAAACGAAGCAATATAGAGTAGGTAAAACTTCGTATCCCGTTGATTACGAAAGTCAATTCCATAAAGCATTTGTAGGAGCAATGACAGAAATGAGAACTACACATATAACAACATTATCAGGTAAATCAACTCCAGACTTAGGTCAAAGAGAAGGCACTACTCCGGATTCAGAAGATACTGAAGATAGAGGTTCAGAAATTGGCACAATACAAACGACAGTAATTTTAAAAACGACTCAAATAACAGGACACTCTGATGACGAAAGCAATATTCATGATGAAAAGAAATCAATAACAACAACAGAAGAGACATTTGAAAAGCCAACCACAACTTCTGATCTTATTGACAAAACAGCATCATCAAAAATAATTGAAAATGTAGGTGCAATTCCAAGCGAAGTACAAGTAACAAAAGTTATCACAATGACAACTATGAGTACTGATTCTGATAATATATCTAAAAAATCGATAGCCGAATTAGGTAACGAATTACTGGATACTGGGTGTACAGAAAGGTTAGATCATTCTGTTTCGCCAGTAATTCGAGATTTGATTTCAGAAGACAGAAGTTATTCTGGAAAATCTTCTCCTGATATGTCATTACCGAAAGATATTGCTTACAGTGGATCAACAGGTAAATCTACGCCAGATATCTCAACATCTCCCTTAATACGTGATGGAGAATCTATACAACCTTACATATCTGGAAGATCCACTCCTGATAAAAAGTCTGAAGGTCGCTCAAAAACTGCAACACCTGAAGGTTTCAGGTCTGGTGAAATAGTACGAACTATAATTACTACAACACGAACTATGTCAAACGAAGGCGATATAATTACAACAACAAAAGAAGTAACAGAAACAACAAATGAAAAAGGTGAAACAACAATCATTGCAGAAAAAACAGATGTTAAAATAGATGATAGAATAAGCGAAGTAGATGTAACTGAAGAACGACAACAAGAAAAGGCAATAGTTTATCCTGAGCAAGAATCTCAGCATGAAGAAACTATACATTCCACAGAATTCTCAGCTGCGATGAGTAGTAGTATTCTTGGAGAACTTCCTACGCAACAAAAAATTGCTAAAATCGAAGAAACCGCTGGACCAAGTCAAGAAGATTATTCATTTAAGAAAGTGGCTATTGAAAAAAGACATAGTACATCAAAAAAATATATAGATGAAGCAGATTTAGATTTTGAAAAAATCATGACTGAACAAAAAGATTCTAATTATCATGAAACAACATCTGAGACGAAAGATGATCCCAAAACAGATCTCACTTTGTCTTCCTTTGTCACTGAAGAATCCAAAGAATTACAGAAAAAAGATCCTCTTGAAGGATGGGATCAACCTTTAGGATTACCATCACCTAAGCCACCGCAAAAATTTAATTTCCGCAGTTCTCAGGTTTCTCAATCTAGTTCAGCAGATCTTTCGCCAGACAGTCTTAACTTTGACGTGATCAATAATTGGGGTGAACCGTTAAGATTACCATCTCCAGCTCCAGTGACAAACGAAACTTCTAATGCGGTAACACCAGGAACTCCACAAAAAGAAAAGAAAGTTACTCGGAAAGTAATAACAGAAAATATAAAAAACAAAAAACGTTCTGAAAGTCCGAATAAAAGTGATAAGATGAAAGATTCGAAAAACAAAATTCAACCCGTCTATATGGATTTGACATATGTACCACATCATGGAAATTCCTTCTACACAGCACTTGACTTTTTTAAAAGAGTACGAGCTAGATATTATGTATTTAGTGGAACGGAACCAAGTCGTGAAGTTTATGATGCTCTTTTAGAAGCTAAAAAGACTTGGGAAGATAGAGACTTAGGTACAATTTTATATTTCTTTTAATCAAATTATACAAATTTATCAAGCAATTACTACATAATCATACATTTCTATTACAGAGGTAACCATGATCCCTACCTATGATACAGATACCTTAGGCTACTGGGTTGCTGATAATGAGGAAGCTCTGGCAGCTAATCATATAGATTTATCACCATCAGCTTCAAGATGTACCATTAATCTACAAGATCACGAAACTAGTTGCAGCGCCTATCGACTGGAGTTCTAGGGACACGCAGCAGGCTCCGCCTTAATGGTTGAGTTTTGATTGTTAGTCAATCGCACTGAATCGTGAATTAAAAACACTATTTTTTCCTCAAATACATGAATATAGAATTACAAGTCTCATGTATTTAGTTATGATCGAGCTTAGAATGGTGCTTCTACAGCGTATGTTGCAATTTATGACAGCGAGTAGCCGTATTCGCGAAATGACAAAGTAAACCATCCAATTCTTTTAATGACACATTTGCTTTGATCGATTTCACGAATGAAATTTTGAATTAAACAATGTACCTGCGCTATTGCCTATTGACAAAGCAAACGTGAGATTAATGTGAGCAAAAGGTACATTAAAACATGCGGTACAGATAAATTTTACATGATTGCACAATCAAATAAACAAAGGTATTTTACTCACGATATCATATATTGTTGACAAACTTTTATCTACAATTTTGTTATCGAGGGTAGTAAAGATAACGACTGATACTGTACGAGAAATGCACCAAAGTGACCTCGAGTTGGCCTTAAGTTAAGTAATCTCAGTCATGACTTAGGTCAGCAATTGTACATTAGATACAATATGATATTTAGGATTTTTCAATTCTGAGACACGAGGTGGAAGCTATGAAACACATAAATGGAAGCTGAATGTGATGATTTATGAAAAAAAGTACTTCTTGCTATCGTAGTTTGCAACATATACTGTTTATGAAATTAACAAGGAATCGCTTTAATTGCACTAACACAAGAAAATTAACAATAAATGACACGGTAATCAGATTGTCCAACTTTATGAAATCCGTTCATGTTACTTCACAAACAGAACATACTGTTATCAATGTCATGTTACGTAATTTAGAATGAAAATAATGTATGACGTAATTCTAAACGTAAACGATAGAGGAATTAACATAATTAAATCATAAGTAATTTGACATCTACATGTTACATCAAATACAGTTTTGAGGTATATTAACATTCAATCTCAAAACTCGACACACACAAATGTATGATGGAAGAAGGTAAATTTTCAAAAAAAACTTTTATACTTAGCTTGTCATGGTTAAAAAATCGACTGCAAAGATTTTATCGAGAAGACTAATAAATAAAGGCGAAATAACGATTAAATATTTGATGAACTTAAACGAAAAATAATTAATCGTTGTTTGTCTTGCTCAAAAGATTACTGAAGAAGAAAATTGGGGCTTCTTCTTAAGTTACACACGGGTCCAGCTCCATGAAATCTTTCCACGCTTCGTTTAATTATTGTATCATCTTATTCGTTGCATTATGTAGATATATTTATTATGTATTCTGTTATATTATAAAAATATAAGATTTAGTTTATTATTCGCGCGTTTTATGATCTACAAGCATGTTCTATAAACAGCGTATATATTATATATATGCGTCACGTATGATTGCATTTATAAAGAATTGAAGTACGCGTTTTTACGTGACAAAGGATTAGCTGAAAACCTTAAGAAAGGTGACTTTTGAGAATTAAAATTTATAAGTCAGCTTTAAAAAGGACATGAAAATGCTACTTCAGCATCTTCATTAATACAGAAGACACTTTGCACAAAAATGAACGCAATCAAAATTTCTACAATTCAAAACAATTCCTAAGGATACTTATCCCTTTAAGACACAATCATAAGACAACATAATGATTATGACAAAATTATGAATCTGCTATGTGCTATTGCTATAATATTTTTTATTATCTATGGACCTCAGCTGACTTTGATCTGGCGAAATTTCTATTTGATTCTCTCACTTTGCGCAAAGTGCCTAAAATAATTCTTCAATTTAATGCATAGTTAGACTTTTCATAGATTTTAATACCTAGTTAACCAGTCCTTTCGCGCGACAACCGAACGCGGAGTTTGACAAAGTGTGATTTTTCAAATCTATAAGTCAATGGCATATGAATACTTACGAGAATAGATAGTGGAGCACACGAAAATTATTGAAAGGAGAGCGAGAGAAGATAAAGCCAATGGTTAAGGAACAGTCGCGAGCATAGTCCAAATCTCGTCCATCTTATAATATGTGAACCGAACAGAGCGAAACTAACAAGTTATTGTAGTGCATAAGTTTTTTACCGCCTGTCTATTTTTCAAATATGCTTCAGTTTGTAAACCGTCCATTTTGAATCTCTTTGATGCAAACATTTATACTTTGTTGATTCCTTCCGAAACAAAGTCCTCTTTACAAACAATTCATGCCGAACACTTATCAATTATAAACATCATTGTGCAAGACTAAAGAAAGAACGAATAACGGCTACTTTTTAGGTTAAAAGTTGTATAACGTAGAATGATACATTTAATTGATTCATTTGTAAATACTTTATTATTCGACGTAATGTTTGTGCAACTTTTGGAAAAAACTACGAATATTTCTTATGTCTCTTTATTGAATATGAAAAAGTGAAGCTAACAAATGAGTACATTGCTGTAAATTATTAATCGAATTGAAATTTTAATGATTATTTGTCGCATTTGCCTAACAGTAATCTGCTTATAATAAAATGTTTCGCTTGAAAATTTAGACTAAGTCTGTCATTGTCTTTCATAGCAAATCATTATGCGATAATACGATTAATGAACGTTTAATCCGATAGCAAGAATAGACTATACCAATATCATTGTCTATAAATCATTTCCTTTTAAACAAAAGTAATTCATGATAATCATCGTCATGAAAATAAGATCATCTGGAAGACAACAGCAAGTTGAAGATAGAGAATTTAAGCAAGAACAGGATCAACTCATCGCAAAAGATTGAAAGGAAAAGTATTTTCAGTTCTTCAACAAGACAGGCGCATTTAATATAACAACAATAATTCATAACTACAAAAATGAGAGTATCAGATTGGCGTGATAAATAGAATTTTAAAACGTAATCAAGTTTTGACTTGTCTTACGATGACCATTACAAACATTCCTGTCACAGTTCCAGTTATAAGGATTAAATAACTCTATTTATCTCGTCTTTTGAAACTATCTACCTATCTATCTATCTATCTATCTCTCTCTCTCATTTCATAAATCAAAGCTTTTTACAAAATACATACATGCATACGTACGCGAAAGGCGAGAGATGAATATTTACATACGACTAAAACCGAGGAAACACCATAACTAAAACTGGAAGAAAGAAAATGTACCTATGTGTTTATGTATTATTTATTGAGAAATAATAAAACGATCAGCTACTTAGGTAGGATGTTACAATTACATGAATAAATAAATTAATGATATTGTCAGTTGAGCAGACAAATCAAAGTAAGACGTCGTTGTTGCTATAAGAGCACCACTTTTTGTTATAATTAAAGCAACAATGCAATTTTTATTTTACTTATAACTTTATACTAAGTATCATAATTCAATTTAATTTTATAACATGAGCAGTATTTTATTATGATATATAAAAGATATAATCTTGAACGAAAAAAAATGGTGAACCCTCTTATTGCAGCGAACGCAGTCATAACTTTAATGGAAAATGAATAAATTTAGGAGCGAGCTTTCACACATCTAATTTAGGAATGCAACCTAATGACAGGATATATCGAAAATGAAAGGTAGGAATCGCGTCTGATGTTGGCTCAAACATACATGAACCCCTGAATCGTGGTGCATTCAGGAATGGGAAACTGAAAATTAAACCACAATGTTATCAACAGGTAAGGAATCTGATAATAAAGACAGCAAACTTAACAGCATTAGCGAAGTTTGGTTGAAACGGATATTCTCAAATATCAATTGAAGTTGGAGATTCTCCTTTTCTCATTACAATCATTTGTAAAAATTTAGATTTTACATTTTGATTGCCCTTAAAAACTTCACCAAACTTCGATATTCTCATTCCTTGCATAGCACCGACGTATCGCGTTTTCGAAATACGAATTAAGAAATACTTACTGTGGAGTGTTCATGGTGCTACGATTATTATATAATTATTATAGAAATAATAATGTTATGCTATATAATAAAATTAATACTATAATGAATATACCCTATACCTTAGAAATGCATTTTTCATTTAACCTTCCTGCGCTATTAAAGTTATATTTTTTGGTTAATATGAATACAAACTTTTAATTAAAAGCATAGCACCAAATGTACGAAAACTATGGCAGCTTTAATAGCTAAGAACCTAACAAAATTGCACAAATGGAGCGGTAATTTATATTTTAGACAAATGATTGTCATGAAAAGCTGAATCATTATATGAATATGTAATAGAAAGTGAAAATTTTTCTTCAATTATAAATTCAAGATTTTCTTTTTTCTAAAAAAATAGTAAGTTGTCGACGCAACATTTTACAAATGAACATACCCACTTAGCAAAATATAGTCGGAAAAACGTCGGTGCAACATCGTTTAAAGTTAGAACAACGTTGGCTAACAATGTTAGAACAAGGTAGAATAAACATCGTAATATAACACCTGGCGGACGGTTGGTTAACATATAGTTAATTCAATCTTGTTAAACAGTGTTGAACCAACGTTAGTTATCAACATTGATCCTAAGTCGGTAACCAACGTTGTTTTTATTTCGTGTGCTAACGAAATTCTAACCTTGCATTTTATAAATAAATAAAAAATAATATATATATATACTAGCTGAAACCCCGGCTTCGCCCGGGCGAAACCCCGTTATTAATTATTTAAAACATTGTTCGCAAAGCTCTTGAGAACCTACGCACAACCTCAAAAATTAACTTCAAACCACTTCCTCACAACCCCCTGACTACCCCCCGATAACCCCTCAATATCCCCTTGATAACCCCCAAATAACCCCCCCCCCCACCGACATCCCGAAAACATCCCGATAACATCCCGAAAA
>JABFPJ010002051.1:0-21511 GCA_022817425.1 Gryon sp. ZL-2020
TTTTATATAAAGTAAAATAATTTAATGAAAAGAAGCTAAATTTTATTAATATAAAACGAATTATAATTCGTTATATATATACACGGTCTGCAGTAACTTAATAAATATATGTATATCAAACTAACAAGACATAGATTATTATACTTTTTAATAATAAGATAATATAAAAATTGGAAAATTAATAATACCATCTTAATAATAAATGCAATTTATTATATAATTACAATTTTTTCTTAGAAAATGAAACAACTTAATTTCAATAATAATATATTATGTATGAAGAATCATCTCCAACAAAATATTTTTTTTCAGACGGACCATAATCTTGAATGATTCTTGAAGATACAATGTGAAATGATGAAATTGTTTGTTCAATACCATATGAAAGACGAAAACACGTGTATTTAGGACAAAAATTTAACTAGACAGATAGCGCGCTTTACGACTTATTTTAAAACTCAAATATTCTTCGCATAAGAATAAATTGTTTACATGACAGAGGATTTAGTTTTATATTAATATTACTCATTTATTTAGCATAAAATCTGCAGTATTTACAGCGTAATTGGAATAATTTTGCAGGAATCATAAATCAACTTGTATTAATATTAATTGCTTTAAAACGATAGTATTCTTCTAATTAATCGATTATTTCTGAAAGTGTAAATTTAAAGTTTTAACAAAATATACATTTATAAATTAAATTACTGTTTCTAAACGAAAAATGGTAACTTATAAAATTACAAAACTCAAATTTCATTTTTAAAACATAAAATGTGCCTTCTCATTAACAATTTTTACATACATTTTGTAAATTATGTAAAATCAATTAACTGAATTCACTTTAACATCAAGTGCGTAAGTGTTCATCGAACATGCAATTCTAATACAAAAAAAGTAACTCACTGTTCGTAAGTTGATGGAAAAAATACTGACAAAATAAAAAATAAGTGATGAAAAAAAAAATAAGACACCGACAATGCTCGGTACCATCGACGCCAAGGTTTGGCATTCCTGCACGTCACCGTGTCCGCCCAGTGGCTTGGGCCGAATCGCGGGGGATCCCTTATGTAATTAACCATTAAATTATAAGTTTGGCTATCGAATCGGCAGCCAACGGCAGTTCGGTGCATGGCGAGTCTCGAACTAGTAGTAAATTACCGAGCGATGCGCAGGCAGAGAAAAAAAAGCAACGACACTCGAGAAATAAATTCAAAAACGAATATACGCACACGCACACGAGACTTTGCCGCGCGAGCGCGCGCAGCTACCTTACTTCGCCCACGAAATTGCCCCGGCCATAATCATCAGCCCGCTTCAGACTTTTTAATCGACATTAATCGCACCAGGCATCTCACTGGCTTCCTATACTTATACCATACAGTTAAATTCTTTTTTTGCCCTAAAAATTAATCGACATTTTTTTAACTTAAATCCAGTTTTTAAATCAACATATTTTCGCATTTTACTATAAAAAGACATTTTCAAAGATTAATTATAAAAACGAAATTATTTAGCAAATTTGTATTTTAAATTGTATAATAGAACGCTATATTAAGAATATATGCTAGACGTGAAGTGAGGAGTTAACTGACATTAGTAGCTCCTGCTGATCGCGGCGCGCGGTACGTGATTTGTGCGTCACCGAATGATCAGCATGGCGTTACGTTCGTGGCGTTCAAACAAGGAATTTGACCTTTGAGACGTCGATGAGTGAACTCTCAGAACAAACATTCGTACTTTTTCAAGGTTGGACGCGAGGCGTATATCTTCTCTCGGAATCTATGCCCGACAAATTCGTGATCCAACTAACCCGAGGCGCTGTTGCTCGTTCGGCTCCATTTAACTCCTCACTGATCGTTGTTGCTACAAAAATTCGAACTATACAGTGACCCTAAATAGCACTTGTATATGTTAAATGATAACAAGGAAGAAACACGGTTACTGAAAATTTTATCGTTGTTTCTTTTACAACAATTGTTTCAGCATATAGGAAGATAAACATATTAAGAAAGATAAATTTTTCAATTTAAGCTCTTCATGCACGCACTACTTCATTTTCTTTTTTGACCTCCTTTGACCATAGGGTTGATACTCAGTTGTGCCGAAATTAAATAATCTTATATGCAATAATTCAAAAAGTATTAATTTCCTCTTCACGTAAGAATATTTACAGGATTAAGTATCATCATTAAGAGTTTAATGATGATACTTGAACGAATTTTATTATATGTAAAGCTTTGTTTGGTTACGATTGTTTAAAAAAAAACTTTAACCCGAAAAAAGTACTGCAACTTTTTGACACCTTAACTTCATTCTTAAAGAAATATGCTATTTCGAAACTAAATCAATAAAAAGAAAGAAGAAATATCGTATATCAACAAAGGCGACGACATTTTTCAGCGCGACTGCTTGAGAATTCATATATAATACCGAAAAAGTAGAGATTAAAATTGCCCCGCTGAGAGCCGAGATGAACTGCGCTGCTCCAGGCGTGCTTAGAGGGTGGGCCTTGAAGATAAGAAAGTGAATTGTTCATGCAGTCCAAAAGTGAACGCACATTTTTTGACGGCACTCTTCGCGTGAGTAACTGTAATTTCATTGTCGAGCAAAACGATCGCTCGGTCAACCGAAAATATGATGAATCATCCGACTTTCACGTCCTGCAAATTAATTCATGACGGACAGATTCAGATACAAAACTCGGAAGCGCAAATATTTGTCTTATGATTTGTGATTTTATATGATTGTTTGGGTTCTGATTGAGGCGACTACTTTTTTTTTGTAATTTCAAAGAAAAACAAATCTTTAATTTAAAAAATAATTCATGCAAAATTCAATTTTGGACCATTTTTTAATATTGTAATATCAAATATTATACGAAATGTTTCATAAGATGGGACATGTAAGATGAAGATGGTCCATTAATTATCATTATTTGTTTCTGGACAGATCAATAGACCAAGAATAACAGTTATGCAAGCAAAGTATAAGCAATGTTTGTTTCGTCTGAATGGACCTGAAGTTTGCGTAATCATCTACGTCTCAATAATTGTCGATAGTGTGCGCACACACACGCAAATTTCATCGTACCATAGATGTCATTCCGTGATTCTTATACACCTGTCGTAAGCCATCCATACGACGTGGCACTTAATTAGTGCAACGACTGAGAAACGAGGGAGTGGCATTCTTTGACGAAAGTTTCGAAACCGACTGAACTTTATGTAATGCACTCGAAAGATGCTATCAGTGTGAACGTTAATCTTTATGTTATATTTTGTTAATACAATTAATATGACAGGACAGTTTTAATTTTATTGATGACTTTAGATTCATATAGCAAGTACTAACTACTTTCTGAAACAATCTCTTTTCAAACAAGCACAATTGTTTCATTTATTAATAACGTGGATTTTTTATTATAAGTGCAAAAAATGTATTTAAAGCAAAGATATATAATTGAAAAGGCGATAAATTTCATTTTTGAGTGTAGATAAAGTTAGAATTGTTTGGTTTATTGATGGAAAAGATTGCTTTAAAATGCATACATGCGCATTTCTATTTATTTGTAAAACTAGTTCAAACATTCAAAGTAAAGTCAAATTGAATTCGAATTTACAGTAAGAAAAAGTGTCTACAACGATAGCATCTACGTGACTGTTAATTGTACAGCTTAATGAGGCGACTGCCAATTTCTCAACAAAGGTGGCGCCACAGTATGTCCGCTTAACGACTCTTTCAATTCGTTAAACGGTTCATATGATGTGACTTGTTTTTATGACAAGTCGTAAACTTTGCTTTACTTAACACTGCATTGATACTTGACACATTTTCCAAGCATATTACCGCTGATTTAATGATACTTTTACATTTCACTATACTTTCGTGACATCATCAATACTTTTATGTCATTTTAAATTTGGGAGATTTTCATATATTTAATTTTGCATATTTAAAATCTTTTAAAAAGTTATTTTTCTTTCTTTTTTATTAAAAAATCAGTATTCGTATTAGTTTATTTTCTTCATCATTTAGTTTTTTTACAAAAAAAATAAACGGTTGAATAAAGCATATAACGTAATCGCTTGAGAATTTCCAGTTACCCAGAGTGAATAACTAATTTGATAATACGTTCATAAAGACTTTCAGTTAATAGACAACAACGTACGTTACTAATGCGACTCTCGATCATTAAAAATTATTCGACAGGTTCAAATAGTCGAATATTATCCGTGGGATGAAATTTATGCATGCCTCGTGCCGGTACTCGCGTCTTCGACCTCGGGGGTATCCGTTTACATGCGCGATATTGTGGTTGGATTGTAAATTCGATCCGAAACGTTCGCAGGACACGCTCTCGCACGGCTGCACGCAAAGGTGATCTGTCAGTAGTGAGGCACTCAAAATTATTCGCCCAAAATGACGTTCATATTTTTGTCTTCCAATATCATTTGACTTTTGCATTTTGTAACAACTTTTTTCACAGTTTCATGCATACTTGCGGTAAACATAACCCAAAAATACTCTTTTTATAAATACAATAATTATTATTATTTCATATAATAAACAAGTTTCACCCAAATAAGGAGGAACATCAACTGTCTGAATGTTCACACTTTATTTTCGAAATAATGTTGAATTGCAAAAAATGGGCAAACAATAACTATTTAAAACACATTTCAATCGTTCTGTTTTTTAAAATATTTTTTTTATTCGGAGTAGCGAATAAAAGAATAGTCTGTTGCGCAAATGGTAGCAACGCGGTCCAAATGGTGTACTTCGTGCGATGCGATCAATCTTCCGTACGATTTATGGCTAATTATTGGCAGAGAAGACACATACAAACCGTTTTATCCGTGGTCTCGGAACTCGCTCATTGTGCGAATGCCGACTGGGAGAGGCGATCTTGCGTTTTCAATGAAACCGCCACACTCCTGGTACGCGAGATTACGCTCGGGTTAATACTTACACAATCGCCTGTGACGCTCCGCGGAACGCAAGACTCGCCGACCATTCTTCCACACGGCGCACAACCGATACACAGAGAGCACATTTTTTCTCCAACCGATGTTTGTCGAACAATTAAATTTCACATGGATCGAATAACAAATACGAAAAAAAAAAACGAAGATCAAGCATCGGAGGATCGTATTGTAGAAATATATACGATAAGTATTTAGTTAAAAGAATTGCATATAATGCATTTAAGAATGTAAAAACAATTGTACGACAATGTTAATGGACGACGTAATTAATTGTCGGTGGTATCAAAGTTTTGTGCATAAAGTCATTGCTGCAGAAGTGAAATTATTTAAAATATTTTACAGTAAGCGTTAATGTAAAGAATTATTTAAAGTTTACTAATAATCCTTTGAATGATTCCATTTTTATTTTGTGAAAACAAATCTTGGTACAAATTATTGAACATTTTCTTAAAATGTATTGAACATTACTCTTTTTTATACAAAAGAAAAATGTACACAGTAATTTCTGCATTTTTACAGCTAGTAAATAGTATTTTACATTTATTTATTAAAGTTCTTCCCTATGTTCTTTGAAAAGTATTTATTTATACACGAATTAATTATAAGTGTACATGTACATCTATAATTATCACTGCACATCTCGTTAGCATATCTATCAGAAAGAATTGTCAAACCCAATAAACTCCGCCCATAAAACGTGAATAACTTGTCGAAATGGCACATTTACTGTTCGCAAGCAAACGCGGAAGTCACGATCATCCTCAAAGGAAGTGACAAAATAAGTTGATCCTCGAAGCCAATAACCCGATGGAACAAAAAAAAAGAATTGCTGAAACGCACGAGTTGACGCAGGTTGATTTTTATAAAAGGGTTTTGCGCGTGTGTGTAATAAAATGACATACGGAATGTGCGCGCAACATATCATCTTGCGTATAAATGCACATGTTCGCAGTCAGAGATGTAATAAAGATTATGCGGTCACATGAAGGCTTCCCGGCGGTATCGACGTCTCATTGGTAATTTCTAATTTGGTACTAATGGTACCGCGTCGCGCGAAACCTTTGCAAACGGGGCCTTGGTTGCATCGCCGTCTGACATGGATAGCATTTGCATTATACAACCGACTGGTACAATGTTCGCGGATTTATCCGGCCCTCGGGCTTTATTTATCTCGAGTTATGGCAAAACAGCGAACAGAGCCGACTCCACGCCGGCCAATAATGTACGATAATGGCAGGCTTCGATTGACTCTCTCGTTCGCAGTCGTCGCCTTTTTTTCGCTTATCGCGACATGAGAAACATAGCGACCTTTGAACCGTCGCGGATTTTCTGTTTCTGGCAGCGACTCTACGCCCATCTGTAAATCTCAACACGTTGACGTTTTTTTTCTTTTACTTTTTTTTCAAAGCGTACATCATTCACTTGCGAAATCACACACGACACTCAGTTCAATAGTATCCTTTCCGCTTCGCCTCGAGTGCGCTTTTTTTTTCTTCATCAATAGTCCTCATCTTGCTTTTAATAGTTGAGAAATATTTATTTTGACCTTTGCTTTTTTGTCTCGTTGCGTCAGTCTTTATTGAAACATTGCTTTGGGGATTAAGTTATTGTCTCGCGGAATCTTACTCTGTAAAATTGCAATTGACGTATAAGGGTATAGCTATAAATACGACTGAATGACCGATTTCTGTACTAAACTTATTTTTTTTTCTATATTTTTTGTTGTTTTTCTGGTATTGGCATTTATGTAACGGGTTGAGTTGATTACGTAAAGTGATAATAAAGTTTGAATTGTAATTGAAAAAGTCAATGTCGTAAATTGATCGCTGCGGCACTTTTATGCGATTTATTCACATTTAATTCAGTAGCAACAAAGTTTGCTGAATTTTGTTCTATATTTATTTTTATTTTTTGTATAAAAAAGGTGATTTCTATATTGAAAAAAGACATTACATTAAATTACAATATTAAATTGTTCTCGTGAGGATTGTGAAAAAGAAAGCAGAAGAAATAAATTATAAAATTTGAAAAAGTTGATCTAAATGTTAGCAAAAAAAGTGATGCCACGATCAGAGGGAGGCACAGAAACTTCTTCCCTATCTGAGAGAAACCACGATCGTTTCTCCGCATTCCGCGGTTTAACGTCTCCAAGCGCAAAGCATAAAATATACCCGAGACTACTCTCCTTGTTAAAGAACGCAGCGCGATTTACGATGAATTTAACCGACTTAGCAGCGTTTTGTAATCTATAACAAGCCGTGTAGATTTCAACGATAATGATTTTCAATTATTTTTTCACGCATTTCAATGAGACTCGAACAAGAGAAAGTCAATTTTGCGTTGACGCAACGTTAGTCGACGAAATCGAAAAAAGTTCATTTCCTCAATTGATGTCGATTTATTTTTAGATTTTATTCCAATAATAATGAAAACAAATTATATCATTACAAAGATAAAATTTGCACTTTAATAAAATTAGCACAATTCAGTAGAAAATACAAAAAAAAAATTGAATAGAAAAAAATAGATAAACTTGTTTAATTATTTTTCAGAATGTATTGTACATTTTTCAAAATGGTTTATTACTTTTTTAAAACATAAATTTGTTTAAAAAATAAAAAAAGTATATTGTAATAATAAAATGTACTAACAAACTGCAAATGTTTTTTACGATTCGTTATTTGAAATGTAAAAACAAAATGTTATTGAATGAGAAGCAAAATAGATTGAAAACTTGAGAATGACGTAAGTTCGCTCCCACAAGTGTCTCTGTGAAAATCTGAGAAGAAATGAAGCATATAAAATATCCTTTCTCATCCGCGGTGCAAAGGGGCATGCAAGAGCCCCAGTTCGACGAGTGAGATATTAACTGTCCAATCGGTGTTGCAGCTCATGGTAAATCGACTGCCGCGTTTACAACAGCCGAACGTGACTTGCCACGCGAACTATTTACATACATACTTGCGCAACGCGTGTAAAACAAACATCGAGCGAGTCAAGGAACTGACAGATGGTACCAAATATTCTAACTTGACTTCAAAGGGGAAGTGTATCGAATTACATCTGCTATAATTTCACTATTTTATTTCGAAAACTTACTACACTGATATTGCATCATTGTAACATGAAAAAGATCGTTTTTTATATACTTTTATTTTTTTTTTGTACTTGGATAAAGATACGATCATTTCTTTTGATTTTTAATTTGTATTCTTTATTAAAATGTAAAAATCCATCTCAATAAGTAAAATGTAATTGATAACATTGATTGTTTTATTATATTTAAAATGGGATACAAATTGTAAGTTATATGTAATACTTAAATATAAATATATTGCAAAAGTGAATAACATTTTGACAAATTATTTGAAGAAAAGAATTAAACAATGTATAACCGTGTTTAAATCTACCCATTAATCTTAAAAGAAAAGCATAGAATTTCTCTTCCTTTAAATCCACCGGAGAATAAAAATTGAGTCAGCCAATAATTCAGTATTCACCTACACGTTGGGTCATAGACCAACGTGTCGGCCACTTAACCATACTAAACGTAGCTCTCAGACTCTGACATTTCCCTTAACATGGTGCTCGCCACCCACGCCATTAAATGTCACTCCACTGAAAAGGATGTGATCGATGCAATTTCTACAAACGAATGTACTCAAAAATCATCTCAAATCTCTTTCATATTTTCAAGTAGATCTAACAGGATTCCTTTTTATCATTTTTTCCACATTCTATCAATACGAAATAATTAAATATTTTCTGATGAATACATTAACTGTTAAGTTAGATTTAAAAAAAGTACACAATGTGTAAAGAAATGAATTTTATATAAAGAAACACATTTAAATACTCAAAAAATTATTTCTAAAAAATTAATTAAAACGAACTAAGCTTCATTTATATGTAAAGCCTAAAAAGCTAGGAAAACTGTAATAGAGAATCTGGCGAATATCAGAAATGTCATCTACAAACAAAAAACATTTTCAATCTTAGGGGTTTATGTAGATAGTGAGCTGCCATCAATTAACATGAAACATTTACTCCGGAGTCTATTTATTGCGTCGCGCAGAGTCATGTAAGACGCCACAAAAATATGTAAAATGAAGTTTTCGGTACGAGAAGAATGGCGGCGCGCGTTTCTTCTGGTGGCGAACAGCGTGTTACACGTGGCAGTATCTTGTATCGGGTCCGTGCCCCTGCTGGTAGCACACGGTGTTTTCCTATGCGCTAGTTGGCAGTATATGCGCGGCAGAGCAGCAGAAAACGAGGGAGGGGGTCTCCCGAACGAACGACTCCCCGATCTTCCTTTCCTCCCCGCTGAGCATGCCTACAAGCATAGATGTACCCCCCTGATAAAAGTCCGACATCGAGGAGGTCCGACCTCACGTCCTCCAAGTACTACATTAGGCAAAAATGCGCCGCGCATATTTTGCACGTGACTTTGTAAATCAACAAACATTTTCATGCGACATACAATTTTCACTTGAATTCAATATGTTAATTACTGTCAATAGTCCGTGAAAAAATGTAATATCCAACATTTAATGTTTGAAGTTAACTCTTGAAGTAGTACTTTCTATATATATATTTGTACATCATAGTACCATGTTATACAAACTGTTTTCCTTTATCGTTGCTTTTTTATTTGTGCCATTTCAATGACATCAAATCATATAAATCAAATCCAATTCGACATAGTCAGTAAGCCTAATTATTGCAACACTTGTCAAACGACTCCGCTTGTAACATACGAAAAGCATTGATTGGTACCGTAGTTTGGTTATGCGCATACATTTTGATACGTTAATTTTATGATAATAAGAACATAATTTACAAGAACTTTCATATTTTACAATGTATACGCGAAGAGTTTATACTGACTGTCACTGGTTAATGTTGATAACCAATGGCATTAATCGAAGACAGGTACAATTAGCCGATTTTCTACCAATCACGAGAAAATTGAATTTTCTCTTGCAACAAGTTTACCTGTCACGAGATCTTGTCATTAATATTATAATTCAATTTAACATAATCTTCACGAAACAGTTATTATTTATACGTTACTATTAATCGTAAAGATATGAGAAAAAAGATATTATTTATTTATATTTATAGAGAGAGATATTAGAAATGCAGAAAAGGCTGTTTAATTTAAATACGAGGTCCCTGAATAACATTAGCACTATTATTGCTACGGTACTGCATTGCATACAACGAACCAGATATCACGTTCGTTTATGGTGTTGGTATATCTATGGTGCATGGCTATCGTTGCACTTGGATGCATACGAGGTCATTGCAAGGTTGCCTTGCCACAAGCAAGACGCCAACTCGGTCTTAGCCTTTGCAGAACAAAGACGACCAACTGCTTATGAAGTGGATCGTAAATATTAACGGCGTATGTCTTCACTCGACTAAACATCGGCCCTCTTTTATTTGTTTAAATAAATAAATAAATCCGAATTGAAAAAGAAGCCCTCTCGACCAAGTGAAATATCAAATGTTTTGCATCGTACCATAAAATGTTATACTGTCTACCTCAACATTATATTTAACAGATTAATCATTCAATAATAAAGACAAATAGCGATACTTATTTGTTTAGTTTGGAAAAAGGAAATAGTGAAATCTTAAAGATTACTATAATTTATAACATATTTAGAGTTAAACCTTATTTAAGGATGTTATTACAAAATATTAATTAGTATGGGAATGAAATATTTATTATTTTTAATCATCTTTACATCATAAAGTATTTGTTTTTGCAAAGTACATATACCCATCGGACCTCAATTTTGAGAAATTAATTTTCAAATGGAAAGGTTATGTAGTTGACCACTTCACATTGATAATTTTTTATATTAGAAAATGTAAGTTTAAAAAAAAAACACATAGTTATAAGTAATTTAACTCTTATTTCAAAAAATATTCTATTCAAAAAAATAAAAATAATATTTACTATTAATTTGACACTACAACGAAAACGTTATATATAAAGTTCAGATGGCATGTATATTATGCGATTCAATAAATTATCATTGTTAAGAAAAAATGCTAATTTTTTTTTGAATAATAATTTAAAAAACTAATCTGATCCTAAACAGGAAAAAACTACTTTACTTTCACATTGATAAGTTTAACGTAATTTTCAATTATTTCAATTATTATCATAGTCACTAACTTGACTGCTTTAACAACTTGAAAAAACGATGATAATTCATGTTTTCTATTTTAATAGTAACATTTTCAATATTTACTTTGTTATATTTAAATAAATAATGAAGATTATAATTTAATTTAATTTTATTATAATGATAATGATTGTTGTTATTTCAAGTAAACCTATGGCATATCATTTTCTTGATAATTTTTGTTTAAAGTCAGCAGACACACATAAATTAGCTCCTCCACAACTCTACTTCTAACTCCAAAACATGAACATTATTCTTAATTGTCAGCAATTAGTGAAAAGCACTGCTGTCGAATGACTTAGTTTCTGGCATAATATACTTTCAAGTTGAACTCAGATGGCATAGGTCATGACCGTATGTTTGCAAGTGTTTCGTTTTCACCGGAAACGCGCGCGGCTAAGATCTCGCGCGATGCCAACGCGCGGCGAGAAAAAGCAGCGGTGGAGAACATCCACGAAGCCACGTCGAGAATTCAAATTAGCTTAGAAAGTTCAGGGTCACGAAAGCGTACGGTCGCGTGCGTGTGCGCATGGCTTTGCTTTAACCACATATAAGTTGGTAAACGCCAAAAGATAAACAAATTAATTACGCCATGAATCAGAAGAAAAAGTGAAGGTTTTAAAGTGAATAAGAAAAAATGGCAAAAAGGAAGACATCTGATTTATAATCATCACGAAGATTCATTAAAGCGATTTCGCGCTTTTTCGTTTGTAGAATGATGAATGTATTGAAGCCAATTCACTTTTCTGGTATGTAAAGTTGTGGCAAACGAAGGCGACTGATTTGAAAGCGATATTTAATTTACGGTTAAAAACCATGGTTATACCATTGAATTATAATAATTATGAATTCCTCGTATATGTTATTCATGTTTCATATCAGAATGGAAACTTTTTGCGGCGATTGTCGAGCGTATATATATTTTCTAAAGTTTCTAAATAAGCGGTCTTTCATGAATTGAAGTAAAAAAGAGAAAATGTAGATCAAATGTTAACAAAAAGGAAGCGTTACCGAAATGTTAATAAATTAAACGTGAAACGAAATGAAAATGTATTGCGGAAATTAGAAATTTTGCATTGACTATAATGCGAGAGACTGATTGACGAGGAAAATGAATCATTCAATTGTATGGAAGCAGCTGATAGTTATTCATTGATTTTGCTAACAATTGTTATCGCAAACTGCGATATTTCATTAATGGAACATTTTTAAATGCCTTTTGAGCAATAATAATAAAAATAATAATAAAAATAATAATAATAATATATATGTATGTTTCGAAAATTTCGCATGGAAATATTTATGCGATATTTTTGCATGATAGGCTAAACTGCACTCGGTGAAATTCTAATGAATTCCAGGGAATTGCGATGAAAAACCGTTGAAGGTCAAGCACAATTTAACCGAATCTTGGAAACATCTTGCGAATTTGAAATGAACCAAATATGACCTGCAAATGAATCCAGTTTGTAACACTTAAATGTAATTACATGCATGAGATAATACAAATTGTCATGGCTTTTTCGAAGTATTTTCGTTTCAATTTCTATGATTCAAGATAATACGTGCGAACTTTCTAGGTGGTGAACTTTTTATCATTCAAAGTAATCTGCGTTTGGGTCAACGATCAACTTTTTTTTTCAAACACTCAAATGCTATATATACATGTCTAACATAAAAAGTTAATTAAAAATACTCGCAGAGAAATCTAATCACTGACAAAGATAAATAAGAAAGTGCGATACCATTCTCCAAATGTTCACAAAGTGTTATCATTTTTATCAATTTCATATAAAGGACCAAAAGGACGATTAAAAAAGCGAATGGTAATTTGACAAATGTCGATTAATTTTAGTAAATTATAAGGGGATCCAAAAAAGCGTTTTCTTTTTGTGCTGTTCACTTAATTCGCTCAATTTCTGTGATATCTGGATTCCGGCATCTGTCCTATTGAAAGCCGATGAAAAAGTGCATCAGCGGAATTAAAAAAGTGGGCATGGTCGTATTCTCACGATTAACATAATCGAGCAAAACACCCAAGCGCATATCGGTCAGCTTTCGAGATTGTCATCAGCCGAGCTTGGGAAGGACCTAACGACCAGGACGAAGACCGGCTCTGAGTAAAACATAAAAGTTTAACAAGCGGCGCTGTAAAGCTAATTGAGGACGAGGGCTGCTTGCACCACAACGTCGGACGAGGATGGCTACTACCGCGAATGTTTCGCGAGGTGGAGGAACGCGCGTTTCAAGAGTCAATCACTTTTATCAGACGCCGATCGACGTCGCTTCAGTTAAAGGACCAAAGGACCGCGTAAAAGAAAAGAAAACGGCGACTCCATCGGGAGTCGATCACGGTCCACTGTGCGTTGCCGATGCCGCGCGTAAATCGATAAAACATCGGACTTTGTGGATCTGAGAACCACGTGGGTTTCACGTGTCAACTCAAATGTCAGAACAACATGAAACTTTGCGACGAATCATACGCATAAATTTAAATTAACCGAAAGGAAAAAGACAAAAATAGTTAAAGAAGTTAAATTTATGCTTAAATATTTCATTTAGAATATATTTCAAATTCATTCTAGTTTTTGCAGTATATTTATTTACAATGTATTTGTTACAAAAATAATTATTATAAATGAAATTTAGAGCTACACTCTCAGACAAACTAGATTTATATACTTTTATAAATACTCACATATATTTTATAAGACGATACATTGAGGTTTGAATTAAAAAATGAATAACAAATATTTGAAGAAAGTTGTATTCCCAAATATCAGTATATCGTCTAGAGCTTTACACTTTAATATGTTCAATATTTTAACATGAAATTTTTCTTTTTGTTTCAGGTAAATTGAGTTTTTCGTATTACACACCATAATATGGGTATGTTACAACACTCAAATACTTACAAACATTACATCAATTTAGGTAAATTTTACTTATTTTGCAAATATGTTTCATAATTTATGCAAATCATTTTGCATTACTATAACACTCAGAACAACTAACATACAACAAATCAAAAGTGTCATTGAATGCAACGGGTCTAGCGTTGTTTTGCTATTATATCCCAATCTGAATCGTTTGAACTTTTATTAGTATTTTATTGTTGTCAATTAACTCTGACGCTTTAAACATTTTTACGAACTAATCTGGAAGTATACTTCCTGATTAGTTTTTAAAGTGAAGTCAATGACGGATACATTTTTATGACTGCATCATTAAAGACACTGCAATCGTCCAAAACATCATTTCAGTGAATTTATTCAAAATCAAGATACACTTAACTCTGAATCACTTGCAATTTATCTGATTGACTCAACGAAGCACATTAAACTCAAATAAATACATTTGATAACGTTTATTTGTTCAAACATAAAAGACACAAAACATACATACATAAGAATTTTGCAAATCAAATCGGTTTGAACATAATTATGATTATAAACGAACATTTGATGAATGCACATTGTTAATATTGAGGGAGAAAAATTGAAAATCTGCTGAATCCACAGTGTCTAATTATGGTGTTAATTATTCTGAATTCGCCACGTGTTCGACCTCTGGCAGTGCCGAGAGCAGCGCATTCGCATAATGACCTCGCGAATGTAAAATACCGATTGGCACACATGTCGGGCTCTGCCATTAAGGAACGCATCAGATAAAGCGGTTATAACTGCATTAACCGTCTTCAATATGTAATGACTTTGCGATTAACGACAGTCGTAAATGCACCCGGAGCGAGGCCGATTCTTCGCGCTCACGTGATTCCCGGAATGAACGATTAATGCTTCCGGTATACGTTGACAGCTAATTCACATTTAATGTCAAGCGTGATAATGAATACACATTATTTACGTCCTTCTTATAACTCCAGTCGATTATTATTGATAATCAATTTTGATTTCTACCATCATCATTTATAAGCCCTAAACTTCAGAAATTCATCAACGTTCTCTCCCATTATTTTATATATATCTTACAATCGTAAAATTAGACGCAAGTATACATTTATATTGAATGTCGCAACATTTACACGATAATTGCGTATAAATCAAGATGCAATTATAATGCAAATATTACGACATATTGTATCAAATAAATCATACAGATTTAAGATAATATTACTGCGTATATAGTTATTTGTCAAATAATTACAAGTAATTTGTAAGCAAATGTTGTTAGTGTACCAAAGATGTTTCTTTTACTTCAAAAAAATCGGATTTTAACGCATATTGTGTGTAACGTAATTTTTATACAATGAATTATATTCTACTTTTGATATATTGCATTGTAAACTAGCAAAATAATTATGCACCGTAATTTGTTTGAATAAATAAAGTAAAAGATAATACAATGTTGAAATGTACAATTTACGATTTGCATCCCATTTTCTTTCTTATGATAACCCGCGTGGAAAAATTAGTCTGGATATAGTCTGGCAAAGTGTATCCAGATTGCATCCATACTATATCCAGACTGCTTTTTCTCCTAGGGAAATAATATTGTCAATATTTAGTTTGGTTTGTGGATGATCAATTATTTTAAATTCGATATTTATGCTCGCGAGTGTACGATTGGCAATGAATTACTGTCGAACGAATAAATTTCGATTGAAATAAAATGCTCGACGGCATCCACTCGCATCCGCGCATTAAAGTCTCCAGCGGCTTCGGAATGTTTGTCGCGAATTTGTGACGCGCGACTCCACTCCGAGATGATTTGCAGCCGCTGAACCGAATCGCATCGATTTATCGCTAAACTCGAACTTATCCCGAAGTTGGCTCGGTGCGTTAATGGCGAATTATTGCCTAGCAGACGTACATTTATCAGCGACTTATCTGACAATTGAAAGCCTTGCTGAACTCGCAATTTGTTACGATTGATATTCTGATCAATTACCCATATTTATAACGAAAAAATTACTTCCAAGCTGATACAAATCTTGATTGAAGTTGTAATTATAAGGACAAATATCAATGCGCCATATATAACTATAAAGTCAAGTCAACAATAAAATATAATCGATATTAAATATCTTAGACTAATGTTAATCATTTTTATGATTTATCTTTTAAGAGTGAATTAAAAGATTAAAGACTAATACAAACATTAACAAACTATTCAACTATTTTATAACTCTGACTTTTATTTTCTATAAATTATCCTGCTGATCAATTAATTTCAAATATTGAAAAGTTCAAGAAAATGGACTATTTATGCCTTAAAGATCAAATATCACTCTTTGAAGAAGAAAACATTTTTTCGACGCACTTGTGAGAAAAAGTATGGTCCGCAATTAGGGAGAAATCGCCGATTCGACTCGTGTGAGATTTCTACATTCGCCTTCGGCTCGTGAATTAAACCTCACAATCGTCTAGAATCGGCAATTTTTCTCTCTATTTGCGGAATATACCATTCTTCACCAAAAAGTGACATAAAAGTAGCACTTTCTTTCCTTAGGGAGGGAATCTAACTTTATATCCTTATTTTCCATCCCTAGGGAGGAAAAGTAAACTTCAATTAAGTCATTTAAGGGATAAATAATACTTTACCTCCCAAGGAAGAGAAAGGGCCACTTTCGTCCCACTTTTGAGGGAAGAAAAGATGTGTTTTCGATACACGTGTGGAAACAAAAAATTATAATTCAATATTCAACATTTGAATTTTAAGTACAAAAAAGTGACTTAAATTGAAAAATAAATATATATAACAGTACCATTAATATAAATTCATAATATTGTAAATTTCCATTTTATAATTACTTAAGTTAAATAATTAAAATTGTAAATGAGCAGAAAAGTCTTGTTTTAATTACAAAAGAGCATCATAAAGTTTGATTTGTTTTTGGCCGGTCAACGTTGTGTATCCGCACAAAATGTCTCGCGTCAAGATACCATTGCGATAAGATTTGTACGATGTCGCAAATAAATAGTGGCCGCGATCCTGACCGGAATCGTCCTCGTGGAGGAGAACATCGTATAATTGCGCCCGCTAAGTTGCACTTGAAGTGCATTAGCAGCGAGCTATCGTGCAACGGTGCACCGCATTAATCGCTCATAGAAGATGTAATCAACTGTTTATAAATAAAGATTTGCATAATCAACGAGTTTCTCGTTGAAGTTCAAATCGGCGCAAGAGAGCGTAATTAAAGACAGGTTCCCCCGACAAAAACATTAGATAAAAGCTTGTCTCGCGTTCAATTTCGAATGTCGAACATGTGTTAGATAACGCGGCTGTCTTGTAAGTTATGCGAGCGAGTCAGAAACTTTGCTACTTTGCAAATATATTTACTCTCCATCGTGCGCTCAATTTCCAACAGGTATATTTATTTTTTCATTATTTTCATTTTCTTCGTCACTTGTTTTTACACATTTCTTCATCCTCTTTCCTATATTTTATCTTTTTTTTTGTTTTATTTGTTTTTTAGTGTCGCTTCTTACGGATTATGATTATTCTATGATTTCCTTTTAATAGTCACAAACGATTTCCGCGATTATTCAGAAAACGGCGCGGCTTCTATGAACAGTATATCGCGCAGCTGAAATGTGCGAGCGCGTTTTTACGACGATGTTTTGAAGAAATTTATGGATTTATAAGCATAACCGCGATATAAAACACTCCGCGTAAATCGCGAAGAATTCCCTCTTTTTCCATTTCGCAGAAGCCGCAAGGATCGTAATGATCGCGATCTAGATACCCGCGGTTAACCGCGATCCCGTCACGTACGACGCTTCAACAAAATTCTACGTTATTGCACATGGATATATATATATACATTTCAAAAGAGCGAAAATATATATTAAATTTTAATAGTCTATTGGCAAAGTAATATAACGATTTATTAGTTAATTATGAATTTTGGGCAAACTTGGATGAATCTTATGAACATTAGTAATAAGTAAAAATAATGGAACGAACTGGCAATAAACATGTAAAAGCATGTCCCAGTTGCAAAGCTCGTGCATAAAATGATTCTTAATCATTTGGCTTGAATAAGCAATCACACAATAGTTGCATAAAGTTTGAAAAGACCGGCTTGGCGTTTAGCTTATTTTCACGATTGAAATAAAATTGAGCGACGAACATTTAACGACTCATTTTCACATTCTGAATTCACCTGGCATACATTATTACAAAACCACACCGATGAAAAACGGCAATGTAATCTTTGTTGCATAACAGAAAGTCAACACTCAACGCCAGTAAATCATGATACAATTTTTGCGAAAGCAAGAAAAAGCGTAGGGCAAAGATAAAAGGAAGAAATAAAAGGCACGAGAAAGAAAACGAAAAAGGAACATGGAAGTAAAGCGAAACATCATGGCTACACGGCATATAGATCTAAACCGGAGTGGCGGGATGTTGATCTGGTTAGGTTGGTGCCCTGCGACCAGATCGCCGCCGATCCTCATGTCTGTAAAACAAGAGGAGCGCCCGTTGACCTCAGCAGGGTGTGGCGGGTCATCGGTTTCCGCAGGAATGTAGCCACTGTATTACGAACCCTATGCCATTACTCGCATTCGTGTATACCATTTGAATCAAATGTCTTTGAATATTTCATTCTTTGCTTTTTGCGCTGAAACACAACGCAAATGAAGGATAATAATTAAACCAATTTAAAATCAAATCTTAAACAATGTTTCTTCATACGCAAACATTCAGCAACATTTGTTACTTTGAACTGCAATGGAAAACGGAATTAACATAAATATTTGAGATTTTGAAACAATGCAATAGCCAACCTATATCATGTACATGAGGAAATAACATAAATACTTAATTTCAACAATCTCGACACACAAATTATTTATTTTATCTAATTAATTGCTAAATTGGAAAAACGTTGAATTGTATGAATCGTTTGAACGATGCAATCAATTAAAATAGCTGACGAAGTAAACGAACAAAAAAAATCGAGCGGAACGGAATCAACGCGACATATTTGTTACGTGGTTAACGTTGCTCGACCGCGTTTTTCCCGATTCAAATAAAAAGTCAGAACCCCGACTTTTCATTCCCACGTAGACATTTTTCGTTGCACAATTGACGATTGCCTCTGGACTCTCCAACACCTTGAAATTCTTCATTGCGTGAAAACCGCAGACGTTTTTCGTCGCTGATGACGAAGAAAATCCCAGGCAATCGATATCTGTGCTATGTTGAAAATGATTCTACACAACTGTATATAGGTATATATGGTATCCCAAGAATCGGACAACGTGACGTGGTTCCAACTCGGCGCTATCCATAATCGAGATCCTTCGGGTCAAGAATTCTTGCAAAAAGAAATATGCTGTCGCTACGCGTGGTCAATCCAATATACCTATCCACTCAATTCATTATAGCTACTTTGTTGTCCTATTTATTTCTGAAATTACAAGAAAACCATCATTGCTTTCAACGTTTTTCCACCTTTTTTTTTCGTTACAATATCATATAATATTGAGAAGTAAATCATTGCAATTGTTCCATTCAATGCAATCATGTTTTATTATTATTATATGAAACTATTTTGAGAAAACAAATTTAATTACTTCATTTTTGATGAAAAATAAGTCATCAAAACTATGTCATTAGATTGTGAGAATGTATTTGGTATACTGAACTAAAAAATAGATTTTTCATTTAATAAATTAATTTAACTAGATTTTGTTATAAAATAAAATATTTATTAAAATAATTACATTATTTCTTTAAAGTTATTATATATTTAATCAAAATTAGTAAAAAAAACATCGTTGATTCATGTAAACTATGAATCTATTCACTTCTCTCAATTATTTTTTTATCAACTAAATAATTAATTTAGTATTAAGTACACAGACATCTACAAAAATTTTTACTAAACTTGTATAATTTTTTTTTTTAATATTTGTATTATATTATTTTTCTTCTGTCTTAATATACTTGATGTTCACTGTCGACTAAAATCGAAACACAGTCGCTTACTACTGTACGACTTTAGATGAAATGTGTAAAGCGATTGGTTGTTAGAACATGCAATTGAAAATGTAATGGGATTAAGTGAAGAAAGAGGAAGACGCAGTGGATTAAAATGCGAATCATAACGGAAAAGCGATTCATTCACGGCTTCAGGCCGCGGTAATTGGTCAGAAGCTTGGATATATATCTATATACATATATCCAAGCCATACATACATTCATGCACAACCCGTGTATACAGGCTGTGTACACGGTTCGCGGAATACGAATCCGGGCAGTCGCTTTATGAATGAAATATTCCAGCTGTAATGCAACTCGTACACGCAAAGCAAGTCCGAGGCGGCTGCTCGGGTCTGTTCGAACATCCTGCGCATTTTGACGATAATCACTCTTAATGACCACATACTGTTGCATTAAAAAGCACATTTTATTTTCTTGATTAAATATACGGGACGAATAATTTGTGGCGGAGAAAATGGGACGCTCCTTCTTGTTCTTCCACAGAAGGATGGCCTGCTCTGAATTGAGATGGTCTTTGGATTGAATAAACTTATGTCCGCTTTTTCCCCTCTCCGCAAATCTTCTTCTTTCAGAATGGTTTTTCTCTTCTTTCTTGTGACTCCTTTTCTTTTTTTTTTGTCATGTCTTTCAGTCCCTTTGCGATGAAACTATTTTCGAAATTAGTTTGGAATTTTGCCGCTGGTGCTTTTTGTCCAAGGAGATAAAAAAGTTATATTTTCTGTCAAAGAGAAATACATTGAAACAATTAGAAAAATGCGAAACTAATGATAGAGAAGATCATACAATGAATAGCAATTTGCCATTGTCAGCTTTACCACAATGCATTGTAAATGTAACTGCATAATTAACAGAGATACCATAATAATAATAATCTTTTATAATAAAAAAATAAAATAGCCAAAGAAACAATTATTTACTACTTAAATGATTTTAACATTTTATTTACAAAAACATAAATTTAACTAGCTGTTAATTTTTTGTGTTGCTTGATTTATCTGCGCATCATTTGCTTTCATTCACTTTAACAGCGCAACGTTTGCAACAAGTTTATTCCGCAAAAATTGAAAAGTCAAAAGCATGTTTCTGAAGTTGCAAAAGGGTAAAGTTGCGCGTGGATGAAGAAAGGGGATAGCGAAGGCAGTGACTCGCGAAGATCGAATCGGATGCGGGGAGTTGCAGCTGCAGCTGCAGTTGCGCGGAATATATCATCTGCGTGTTGCACCGCAGGCGACCGACGGGCCCCGGACTGGTCGGCCGCAACAAGACAACCTGTATTTTCTGCTCACTCCCAAACCCCAAACTCTCTAAGGGCAACTCGCGTCCGCATCAATTACGCCTTCTTGAAACGCG
>JABFPJ010002052.1:0-21510 GCA_022817425.1 Gryon sp. ZL-2020
ATACCCTGTTGACGCAACTGCAGGATACAATATTTGATTAAGAAAAAGGTCATTGGCGCAATTACATATCACCCGTCAAAACTTTATTAATTCTTATCTTCAATAAAGAGTACACGGTAAATTACGCTAGATAATAAGATCTTTGATATTTATTAACGTTTTGTATCTGTGTAACGTTTTGTAAGTGAGTTTAATTTTCAAACAAAGATTTTGTCCTGTCATAAGCTCGATTTTATAATATAACTTCAGCAATAGTAAAAGTAAGACAATTTTAATTAAACTCAACCTTAGCCATCCCTCATGGAAGACATTATATTTTAAAATATATTAACATATATAAATTAACATTTCTTTTACTAAATAATTACTGATGATAATCTTTTACTAACAAACGTAATTGAATTCACGACAATACAGCTGACTCAATTAGGTTATATTTAATAAGACTTTAACGTAACGTACTGTCATATTTTAAAAACTTAAAATAATACTAAATGTTAAGTTTTCAGACATTTCATTCAGATTAGAAACAGAAATTAAAAACTGAAACAAAAGTCGTATAAATTTCAAACTTTTTTTCCATAGTGATATGATATGATGAGCAAATAAATTGTTTAAAGGACACGTAATTAAAATATATGGAAAACATCTATTTTTAACGCGTTACTCTGTATTTTCGAATGTATAAATTCATTTTTTATAGAGAGATATTTAGTATACATTTCATAATATATTTTGAAAATATGTACAAAATGTATTTAATATATGTAAATTTTTGCCGAAATATATTTCATATATCTTATATATATTCAACAAAATTTGATTTCCATAAGGTTTTATTCAGGTCACTTTTTGGATATGACGCATATTCACTGAAATATAAACTTGTAATACTTTATTTACATTAAGCACCCTGTGTTTTTGTCTGTGTGAGATAATAGCAAAAAAAACGATAACAAAATGAAAAGAAAGCGTTTGAGGATTGCATAATAAAATATTAATAAAAGTACGCACATGTATATTCTATTATTTTTACATTTTGCATCAATACGTTTTTTAGAGTTGGAATTTTAAGGTGTGACAACATTTCATTGTACATTTTGGCGAAAATTCTCATTCATAACAGGAGTTGATTTCTGTTTAATTTAACTTTCTTTCTTTAGATATAATATAACAGAGTTATTTTCACTCTTTATTATAGTTAAATTAAGTAACGTGACATAAAAAATATACGATTTCATTTACAGTTAACATATTTTTGTCATTATTAAAGTAATTTAAAGAACAAAAAAATGAAATCGCAAAATAGTGAATCACAGAATTTTAGATCTATCGTGGCAACCGGCGTTTGGTATTCAGTAATTGCTATTAGGATTCTCTGTCATTGTTTTCCATTGACTCCCACTCGTTCGATGACTGTTATAGCGGGTAAACTTTCACTTTCAATGATAATGATATAGATGAGATATAGAAGACTTTTCAAAAATCGCAGTTTTTTTATAGTACTTAAATGTTTAGAATTAAGAGCTCATTTCTGACTTGAAATTTATCTGTTACAGAGTTTCATTCACACATTATAAATACGAATAATGTGTATCAAAAACTAGGAAAAAAATCATTTGATTATAAATTGTTAACAAGAAATTGTTGAAAAGACCCCTATCTTTAAATAGGTTATGGGCCTATAAATGACAATCAATTTTATTGATTTAGGCGTTTTTTTGTTCATCAATCCTCTCCATTGAAGTAAGATGTCGAAATCAAAACTTTGCTTTGACAAAAAAAACACGTGTATTAAGTGGCAATTGTACGCATTGATATGCATTTAAATTAAAAATGCTCATTTTTTCTAATCATCAAACATTTCCATCCAAGTAACGAATTTAAATGTTTAACATTTAAAACGATAACTAAAATCCATTTTCATGTTTTCAGATATGGCATAAACAGTGTTTCAAGTGTAAACAGTGCCAAATGACTTTGAATATGCGGACTTACAAAGGTTTTAACAAGGAGCCATTCTGTGAAGCGTAAGTAGACTTCCCATTGTTTTAAGTTCTAACTGAACTAAACTTTCAAAACCAGGTTTCTTATTTAATCCAAATTTCAAACATTCTTTGTAAAGAAATTACACCTTTAAAAATGTTTTGTTGTATATAAGACAAATTAAAATGAATATTTAATACCCTTTTCAGGCATGTATAAGCTTACGCCCAACATTAAAAAAAAAATTCATTTATAAGTGGTGAATAATAGTATATTACGCAACTAGTGCGGGAACAAGATGTAAAAGCCTGTATAAGTCGTCACAGCTATGACGTTTTAATCAGTTTGTTGAGAGCCATCAGACAGTCAACATTGATATAATATTTATATATATATATATATATATATATATATATATATATATTATAAAAGCTACAAAATTTTACGTTAAAAACAGACATAAGTCCGAAAAACGTCCGACCTTAGGCCTGCACTTTCCTATTAATCCCTAAATTTAGTCAATTTATTTAATCTGATTTTTTCAACTTATAGAACAAACCGAATTGTTTTTAGTAATGACGAATTGTTGGGAAAATATAATTATTGTTATATAAAAGTTCGATTAAAGATCGTCGCTAATAATGACATAAGCTGTGATATGTTAAGATTGTGTCATTGTTTTTCAGACGAAGAGAAAACATTTTATAAGGAGAACCGAGGGGAAGCGTTTTAAAGTTTCTAGCGTTTTTCCGCGATAATCTCCGTACACACATTTCTAATATATGTAAAAAAAACTACTTCATCGCGCAGTGAGATAAATTAAGATTCAATTCTCAAGTAATCATAGTGTCGTAAATATTTTTCACTTATATAATGAATACTGATTGTTCTTCATAAAAGCATTTGAATTTATTATAACATTATTTCTTTTGAAATTTGTTATGATATATATTTATTTTTATTAATCGGTCTGTCTTTATTGTCGAAATACAATTGTTATAACTCAGTTATAGGACAACTAAAATAGATATATAGGAATTAATATTTGCATCAATTTTACCGACAAACGCTTTGAAGAATTTAATTCAATTCTTCGCTGCAAAGAAGTTAATTAAATTAAAAATAAGTGACATCATTGCCTATATGGGATGGAAGAGGAACGAAGGACATTCTTTTTACTCATCAAGGTCGAATATGCTACACTAACACATGTTTTTGTTAGAGTTCAAAGATTCAATATCGAAATCTTAGTAAATAATTGTCGAATGAGTTTCCTATAGTAAATCAAAGTTAAAAGGAAAATTTAGTTGATTGGTTATCAACAAAAAAATTTTCCTTAAGCTGTTTATATTTATGCTAAAATAATTCAATAATTTATAATAATAATAATAACAATAATAATAAGATTTTACATTTAAAAAAATTAAAATGCTTAACATAAATTGCGTGGCTGTCCGGAGAAACAGAGAAACCGGAGATGTGACGAGGAATATGTTCATAATTGAGATAGACTCATTTTAGGGTTTTTATAACTTGTAATTTCATACTACACAGTCATTTTTTTTAATTAAATATTTATTTTAAAGTTATGAAATATCAATAAAATGAGTTCTCCAACTAAAATTGGGATAAAAGAGGGTAACTACAGAAAAAGTGGAAAAAGTGATTAATTGAATAATGATTTTTTAATGTATCAAATACATTTTTCATCACACGAGAACAGAAATTGCAATTTCTCTCTTAGGGAGTCTTAAAAAACACATTTCAATTGATTATTTATAATAATAGAATCAAAATTATTTTAGAAGATCTTATAAGTTGTTTGTTTAATTCAATTATTCGGTCATGTTTTCTTCCTCTTCTCCTTCTCTTTTCAATAATTTGACGTTGAAAACGGATTAGTAATAAAGCGATAAACAGTGAGCTAACATTTTTTTCAAATTCTAACATGCGGGATGCATAACAAGATAAATCCCACAGCCATCACTCCCATTTTTTTATATTTTCAGGTGATATTATGCTTTACGAGACTGTAGACTAATTGAAACGTGTAACATTATTTTCTTGTTTGAGTTTAACCATTTTCGCTTTCGTATATAACGAAATAGAGATTCAAAATATATGACTGTTTTCTCAATTCTTCATAAAAATGTTAAAATCTAAAAAATTATTCTTAATTAAATAAAAATTAATTTAGCAAAGATTTTTCAAACGTGAATAGAAAGAAAATGAAGCAAATTACATATATCACTGTTGCATATATTATCAGAATGTTAATATAATCACGTGACTGTCATATTCAAGCCAGGTCTCATCATATGTACTGATCTACATACAATTGCTTGTAACATAAATATATTTGTTCCGTGCACTGAATAGACATGAATTTTCTATTCACATAGTATTGGGAAGAAAAAAATCACACAAACATTCATTCATTCATTTCATTAAACATATTTTAAAAATAAATATATAAATATATTTTTGACGATAAAAGTATATTTCCATCGAAAATTTAATATTTTATTACATTAATAGGCAGGAAAGAAAACGTTTCCGAACTGAATCCGGGAAAACGCTTCTTTCTCGATGGAAAAATTAGTCTGGATATAGTCTGGCAAAGTGTATCCAGACTACATCCATACTATATCCAGATTGCTTTTTCCACTAGGGAAGGCCAGAAAATAGCCATAGTATAGCTCTGATAAAATTTTAGATTTATTAAGAAACGAGTATTCTATAAAGTCGGTTTAGTGCACACATGTGCTATCTTGGAAACATTGTTAGAATAAAAAAATCAAAGTCATATATTTTATGAGAAAGATCTATGCTTATCTCTTTTCATTGTGCTCTGTCATCGAGATAGCACCTTTCTGCACTAAGCTGTCGATGTGTATACAATACACATACACAACATAATTATGATTTTTACACCATTAAAGTTCATTTATTAACCTGCTATGGCTTAATTATAACTAAATTAATAATATTCGTATCTTTCTCAGTTTATCATATATTTTGATTATATTTTCATTATTATTTGATATTATTATTGTATATTAAAATTAAAATCAGTATTAAATTTTCAGTTAAGTCTTTCACTGAATTTGTACATTATTTTTTATTTATTGTTAAAATGGAAGATTTCGTATGTTTAAAATTATTTTGTTTTTGAATGTTTAGAATGTTTTTGTATTTTCATTCTTTTGATGCACATATTCTTATGTAATCCAGAAACGGATTTCTAACAAAGTGTTAATGTTTTCTCGTAACTGTCACATAAAATTAATTTATGAAGGCTTCGTATAAATATGCTTTTAAGTTAGATGTAGTACTTGAATTCGAATACATAATAAATTATCAATAAATGATATATTATTAATTAGTAATAAAAAATGTAATAAAATAGCGTTTTTAAATACGTTATAATTGAAACCTGATATTCTAAACTGTTACTATTGAAATTAAAAAAAACACAAATATTTTTTTCTAAAATTTTGCAAAATGTAAACCCACGTACGTTAATTCGTTCGTAAACGAACCTTTTTCTTAGCGGCATAAGAAAGTTTATTTTTTTCTGAACAAATTAAAAAGAAGAAAATTTAAATCCGAATATCTAATAATTAGACCTAAACAACAATAACTTTAGTTTAATTGATTAATTATATTTTATTGATCACAGAAAAAAGTATACATAATTACATTAAACTCATTAGCACATTTACCATATTATTATTGCAAGCTTATTTAAATTTAAATTAATAATGCTATTATATGTGATAAAAGTTCCGTCTAATTATAAATTATCACGTTAACAAGAAAGTTAACTTAAAATGAAGATAAAACTATAAAAGAACATAACAATCAATGTAATTATTGATATATTAAACTATAATAGTTAAATCCATCAAATTATCTTCATATTAGAATTGTTTAAAAAATATACGAACGGTTTAACGGTCTTAGTATTGGAAAATTGCCTAGCGGTCGGGTTTGATTAATTAAAAAAGTAAGCCTTGACAAAAGATACCGACTTTATCTCAACGTATTTATTCTACTGAATATCATTGACACAGTATATATGTATGTATATATCTACACACAGTGTTATGTTACATAATGTGGTTTTCTACGGTACAATGACTGGGCGAGACCGCGCGCTGGTACCGTATATGGATAACAAACTCGTGACACATATCCTGGATTACTTGCGCTCGCTTCGTCTCGACGTTGCTGACATATTGTTACCTACTTTTCATTCAATCTCTTCCGAAACCGAAACCTTTCAAAACAACCTTGATTTTGTCGCATTACTTCACTCGTCATCGTTTTTTGATCAGTTAACTAATTTGCAACAGTTTTAACTAGAATTGCAAAAACGTCATAAAATAAAAAGAATAAATAAAGAAGAAAAGTAGAAAAATTAAACAAGAAAATCTTGTATAATTCATTAATAAAACATTCTCAGATGTATCATCAGTAGACCAAAATTATTCATTAAAATTAAATTTAAATAATAGAGTCTAATAATTACTAATCTTAATTTGTATTCTGCACGAAAAGAAATGTTACAGAGGACGTGATAAGAAAATATACCATTTAATTTCTTTCTTTTTTCAAAAACAAACAAGTCCCGGTGTTTGACATTACAAAAATAGCAATAAACAAATAAAAGTAGACTATTTACTATAACATATAAAAGTACACTTTTTACCCTTAAATATTGTTAGATTGAATTAAGAACAGTAAATAAAGTTCATTTGATAATATAATCTTTTCTTATAATATAAGTTTTATATTAATTGACTTGAATGATTGCAGACATATACCGAAAGCCAAAGCAACTGCAATGGCAGAGACTCCCGAAATGAAACGTATCGCTGAAAATACGAAAATACAAAGTAATGTGAAGTATCACGCCGAGTTCGAGAAAGCGAAAGGCAAGTTCACTCAGATTGCGGATGATCCAGAGACTTTGCGGATTAAGCAGAACAGCAAAATCATATCAAATGTCGCATATCATGGCGAGCTGCAAAAGAAGGCCATCATGGAGCAGAAAAGAACGATGACTGGAGAGAACGGCGAACAAATTGGTAAATTATTTGATCACCATTTTGTTTTCGCCTTGTATTTTATATTCTTTGGCTTTCATCATTTAAATTCACACTTCTCTCCCCGCTTCTTCCCTTATCGTATGTAACTAATATAACACTCAAAGTTGATTTTAATGAAGCACTATTATACATCATTTACTGTTTTCGTTTTCTGTTTGGCTTATGATCATGTTTTTCATTATTATAAAATATAAAGTTATTTTATTGCTTCTTCAGTAAAAATAAAACGTCCAAATATTAAATATGATAGAATTTTGGAAATTGTGTTGTTGAAATTAAATTTCTGGACACTATATTTTGAAGAAAAGATGATCGAGTGTAGTTTATTTGCTAGCTTGTTTTTATGCTTTATGCTCAGAATATGTAGAATACACGGATGGCACGATTGCACCAGCGTCCAGCATAAACGCGAGTCCGGCACCACCTAGGACGGCGAGTCCGCCGGTGCCAAGGACGCCTGGCAGAATTGCTGATTACGATCCGCTTAGCGAAGCCAGACCAAGTCCGTATTCCGCTAGGCAAGCTGCGACTACTGTTATTTACACTAGCGACAAGGGTGCAGGTAGGCTTGGCGCTTATCACTGCTCCATTACACTCACGGACAAAAATATAAAATATAATTGCATATTCATATATATCATACTGTCGAAATTTATATTTAAATTATGTATATTTTATATATATTATATATAATTTTTATATTTTTTATACATTTCGAATCTACATAAGATATATATTTTGAGTTTTGTATGAAAAATATATGTAACAATATGAGAGTTATATATAATTATATTTAATTATATATAAAATACAAAAAATATATAATATATACCTAAATTGCGACAATATGTTATATATTTAGAGTATAAAATTATATTTTATGTTTTTGTCTGCGAGGGTAGGTTTTCACATTCAAAGTGGAGTAAAGTCATAATGATTTAATTTCAGTTCAGATGAACAGATTAACAAACATTATGTCCCAAAACTCCAGCATTTGAGTTCGATATTTTTGTATAATAATGAACAAAGCATTAAGGAAGGTAACTTCAAAACTTTTTGATTTTTAATAAGTATGTGTTAATTTGGAAAAATTATTTGTTAAATGAACGTGTAATTGACATTATAATGAGCTTATAATAAAACTCGCAAAATATTGAAACATTTATTAAATAGTGTGAAACAATTTAAAAGTATGAATATTTAAGTGGAATTTTTATTTATGAAATATTGCTGTTATATTTTTAATATATTTGTGTTGGAAAAGATTATGATGTTAAAGGTTATTTGTATTTTTTTATATTTGATTTAACTAGATTATAGTGTAAATGTATGTGACTAAACGATAAAACGAGAGAAATATCTCAAGCAAGAATTTCATTGGACAGCTTTAAGAATTTACAGGGATCTTAATAAGAATTTATAAAGAAAACGTAAATAACGAAACCAGATAAAAATTTTGGTACGATCTGTAAATTAATCTTTTAACAAAGAAATTTCACGACATAAAATGTTGTTTGTTTTAGTCACATGTAATTATCGAAGAAATGTGAAACTAGTAAGGACAGTAAATTTGTTTCATTTTGTAAAGAATATATACATAAAACTTAATTTCATGTTCATTTTCAGTTACGCATCCACCTACTCGGAAAATTGGATCCGTGGCTGATATAGATCCAGTGAATGAATATTATGGTTCACTTACACCTTCCACGAACAACAACAATGTTCCCCAACATCAACCACCACTACCATCTATAAATACAGGGGTAAATGTTTGTATCACTGATTTTCTCATTATATAAATATTATAATTATTAATCATTTTAGTACATTTATTTTCAATACATGGAAACTAGAAAATAGTACTATCTAAATTTGAATAAGTGAAAATTTGGTGTAGTTTTCACTCATTCAGAGTTAATTATCGATTGATAACTCGACAATTAACTTCAAATAAGTGAATTTTCACTTATTCAAATTTAGAGAGTACTGACATTTATTTTGGATAGTTTCTAGTACTAAAAATGTGCTCTAGATAAAAGTCAGTGCTATGCTAATAGCACTAAATAACATATTGACTGATATCAATCAATTATGTTAGTATAGCTCTGAGTTCTGTCTAAATTAAGTTAAATTCTAGAAATATTTCAAAAATGATTCATTTTCCATTCATTTGTGATTCGAAATTTCCCTCTTATTTCCTTCAATTTTATAATTTCAACAAATTGAATTAAAAATGAATTCTTCAATTTCATATTATCTTCAAATATATAAATATAATTAAAATTCCGCTGACACTAATTTTACATTTATTTTACTTTTATTTTATAACAAAATGAAAAGGGATATATCGAAAAAAATGATTGAATGTCAGACATGTATACAATAAAAAATAATAATTATTATATAATTATTTTATTATTTTATATATTATTATTATTAAATAATATAATAAAATAATAATTAATAAAATAAACATTAAAATTAGCTTCAATTAATTTCTTACAATTTAAAATTATTGTTTTTTTTTAATTATATTTAAAATGAAACAAATATGTCATTTGCTAAGATTGAGAAAAAATAAATCAATAACATATTCCTAAATAATTGTTAAATAAATGTAAAATTAGTGTATTTTTCGTTAGTTATGCGAAGTTCAAGTGAAGTTAATTTGAAGTTAATTTGAAACTGCAGTATTCATTTCTAATTTAGTTTGAATTCATATGAAATTACAAGATTGAAGGAAATAAGAGGAAAATTAATGTAAAGATTTACAACTTTAATTTAACGTATGTAATATAAGTCGAATAAAAATTACAGAAATTTAACGAAGGCACATAATACATAAATACGAGACGTGAACGAAGATATAAAAAGATCATTTTATCTTTGTTTAAGTTTCATGTTTACATATTATGCAACCTTTTTTATTTTCTCTGAAAACTAAAAATTCCTGCGTCAAGCATTTTTTTCTAAGAATGTATAGTCTATCTAATAATCATGTTTTTCCTTTAGTTGTAAAATAATTATTTATTTGATTTTTGCAGCGCGTGTATCAGGCTATATACGATTATGAAGCTCAAGATCATGACGAAGTAAGCTTCTGCTGCGGAGATCTAATAGTTAACTGTACAGCTATCGAGGGTGGTTGGATGACCGGTGTAGTACAGCGTACCGGTCGTCATGGCATGTTACCAGCAAATTATGTTAAACTGGCTCAAATATAAGCAGCTGGTCTTCCTAATATTATTTCAACTTTGCCTCCATCCAGCACTGCCTGGTGATATAAAGCCGGGTAGGCAAGGTCGCCAAAATACTCGATTTAATCTTCGAACAACAAATGGCGCATTGTTATCTCTAGATGACGCTATAACTAAGCTATCTATTTTGACACTACTCATTGTCAATCATTGTTCTAGAAACCGCCAATTTCATGATAAGAAAGACATAATAATATTTTAATTGATTACTATATTCTTATGTTACATTTTCTGAATTCATTTGTCATTTATTCTTACCACTTTTTGTGGTATTTTTTTCTCTAACATAATATGAATAAGAAAATAGTAAGTATAATAGTAATCAGTTAAATGTTGTTCATTTGTGATGCGATTCAAAATCGGATCAAAATATAGTTTGAAGAAACATTTATACAAGGATCACAAGTGCCTTGAATTCGAATCTACAGTCGTATCTTGATTCGATTCTTTTTTAATATTACATATGAAGGGACGCGACAATTTTTTAATCACACCGCGTTCTTTTCTGCTTTTAAGAGAGCTCGAGTACAGTAACATTGCACTGAAGTGCCTTTGTTCTTTTTTTTATAATAAAAAAAAAATATTTTTTTACTCAATTTTACGACACCTTTTAAATTAAAAATAAAAGAAAAGTACTTTACTGCTGTATAAACTAATTGTTTTTAATTCAAATCATTAATATAACGAAAGAAATTGTTTTATTTTATATAATCAGCATTTTTCAATATATAATATAATTTCTTACCAAACTTCCTCTTATGTAGATTGCCATACTCCATTCCATCAAAAGACAGTTGATGCATTTATTCTTTTTACTTACAGTCCACTTTAAAGTTTAACAACTCAAGTTAATATTAGCTGAATATTATTCCACTGGAAGATTTGGTACGAAAACTTATTTTTGCTTATTTAAATATCGTTTTTATATATATATAACTTATATTTTGTTTTATTTAGCGATGCAGCTACATTAGTTTTATGATGTACAATGCAAGTTCGATTCCATTTACATAAAATATTATCATTCCATAATGATTTGTAATATTTTTATTGTGACCAATACTTATAGAATAGAGTTTCGTTTTTTTTCCAATATTGGTCATCTGAATGTTGAATATAAACATATAGTCTTATATACATAATTTTAATAATATTAAATAACTGAACGATAATAGAATATTTTTATTATTACATATAGATCTGATATATAAGAAATTATAGCTGTAATTAAAAAGATGTTTATACAACTACATGTAAATGTTACGTTCCTCAGAGTATTTAGCTACAGACGAGCATAGAATAAAAAGGTGATAAGTGCACTTCGGCTTTACAGTAACAGAGAAAAATAAAAATATTTTTGAAGCATGTTATTATACATTTTTGTAACTACTGGATTGACAATAAGATGGTTTATATAACTGCGATTGGAATATACAGAATTATATATTAGCGTTGTGTTTAGAAAGATAATATTATATTATGATGTAACATCATGAATAATAAAATATGCATGTTATATATTTTAAGACTGTTTTATTTTATAATTATTATGAAATTGACAGTTTGAAAATGAAAATAAAGAAATTTATCACAGAAAATAAGGCATAACTATTTTTTGAGATTTAATTGTTACATTAAATACCATCAGATGTTGTACCGTCTTTAAAACAACATGGGCCTTGACCGCAAGGAATAGCTTGAACATTAAAAGAATCATCAATCACAAAAAATTGTACATTTATATTAAGTCTTTTCACTTAAAATTAAACATTTCTTTTTAAAAAATGACTTATTTATGTCAATTAATATAAACTTGTTTATTTTCTCGTGACATTCACTGTTATCAATGACAAAGTTTATTCGGATTGTGTTAAAACATTGAAGACAGAATAAGCAGTTTTGAGAATCTGAAAAAAATCGAAACATTAATGTGAAGAAATATGTGTTGCTCTTATTATTAATTACATATAATTTTTGTTAAATTCTACAATTGAGTGTTTGAATTGAATAACCAGTCGAACGCTGTTTATTCAATTCATTTTGAAATTTGGATATTTTAAAATTGATCAACACGTAAGGAAAATCCGAATTCGAAATTTGGCTAATCCAACATTTCATATATTAACATTTTTTCAATACTTTTTTCCATTGAAGTAAATTCAGTTAGAGCGCCTTACCGGTTATTCGATTGAAACGCTCAATTTTTAATTTCGATATTTAAACAATATTGAATGAATAGTATGATTTTAATTTTACTATAACGTTAAAAGTTGCTACACAAATTTAACGTATTTTCAGAATATTCTATAGAATTCATTATTTAATTTAATTTAATCAATATTTAAATTATTTTATTTCTGAAAAGTAAATTTTATGAATTGTAAAAGCTTTTGAAAAGTAATAAAAAGTAATAAAAATATATGCATTTATAAGTATTTTAATTTATAATACCTTTTTATTATAAATCTATAAGTACTATCTGTTATTGGTAAGAATAAATATTATTCTAATATTAACTTAAAATAATTAAGAATATCCATCTTCGAGAGAACTCTAACACTTTCTTGACAAGAATTCGGAACTGAACGTAACCATACTGAGAGACCATGTCCGCAAAGTTATGAATTGATTGATACATTTCACGAATTATTTCGTAAGTGTATTTTTTCAATTTCCTATCAATAATACTAGCTAAAGAGTTTATATATATAATATAAAATACAAAGGTCGAATGAAATTAATAATTATTGAATGGTTTTTTATAAACTCTTAAACATGAACTAGAAATTAATTAATATTATTAAAATATCCGTAATAACGTAAATAATTTAACAAAAGTACGCTCAAATTCAATTCAAATGGCTCCGTCCCTACGATAAATTCCTATGTAGGATCACGCGTAGGATTCAAGGCTTTTAATTAAAGGCTAGTTGAGTATCTTATTTAAAAATATGGAGATGTGTAACTAATGAAGAAAATATGAAGATGTGAAAACAACTAATGCTATGTAATATTTAAATCATTGGATGTAAATGTATCTGCAGGTGTAAAATTACGGATGTTTTAATTTTCATAATAATGATTTCGCCAAATTTTGTTAAAGTTTTGTTTTGCTATACGAAACTATGTATATATAATAATTAGTTTTAGTATTTTATTATTATATAATATTTTGTAACGTAGTATTTGCTTTTTTATAGCCGTGCCTACACGGCTCAATTATCAATTAAATTACGAACACTTAAGCTCAAAACATTTAAGCCAGCACAATCTTTAGCGGACGCCAAACTCTTGAGGGGTCACAGTTAAATGAACTAAAATAAAATAGTTATTGAAATAATGACTCACTCAGGCGGACAAGAGCAATAAACAAGACGAAAGTAACAATTATTGCTTTCGTCTTAGGGTGAGTTAGATGACTGAAGAAACAAATAAATAAATGTACGTTTAAATTCAATAAATAAAGAGAATTATTATTCGAATAAGCACAGAAGGTTCTATAAAAATAAGTTACGAAATATAACGAGTTAAGCACTTAAAGTGCCTAGTAAATGGAATAAATGTCTTACCTGAAATTTAAGCTTTTAAAAAGCTTTATATTTTTGCCATATACACACACAGCTCATAGAAGTATTTTGGATGAAACTAGAGATTTAGGAAGGACCATAGGGTTTGGCATGGATGAAGCCGGCACATTTTTTTTTTTCAGAAGCCGCTGAAAAAATCATATTTTCAAATGTTACAAATTATGCAATTTTGACAATTTTCACTTTTTCTATTTTATATTTTTATTCATATTTTTCTACGTAGGGATTTGGCATAGGATCCTACAGACAGTCCTTCCTTGAATTCTACGTGTAATCCTACGTGGGATTCTACATGGGAATTTTGCTTAGGACATGAAACTGGCGTTTTTTATGAAATCATTCGTAAGACATTTCGACTTTTCGAATTTTTCGTATAAATGCGCGAATTTTCATTCCACAAATGAATTTGTGCAAACTCGGTTTTTCATTGTAGGTTTTTTGTCTGAATTTATGACTGACTTATTACATGATATTATTTTTCTTTCTTTTTCTACTTATCTAATATAAGTTATTATTCAAAATTATTGCTGAACGTACTGGTTCAGTGGCCAAGTCTGCCAAATTCGCATTCGAGAGGTAACAGGACACATTTCGTGTAAAACTCTAATCTCTCTTATTATAGTTCTGACTTTCAGTTTGGATCAACTTTGCAAGAAGGTAAAGATTGCTGTGCCAATGCTAAATTCATCGAACGTGATAAACAAGTAACTAAATATTAACTTACACCTGTAAAAGAATCTACAGACAATGTAACCATAAAACCGCTAGAAAATTTAATTGGCTTAGCTGCTCTTATCAGTAATAAAATAAGACCCCTTTGGCTATCGGTCCTTAAGATTACCCAATTCATTTTATCGAGTATTTTGCCAATTCTATGACTCTGTGAAGATTTTATATAAAGTTGCAAATTTTTTCTAATTAATTCAATGACTAGAATGCCAAAACAGTTTACTGAAATTCACCATGGAGTTGCTCCTAATGCAATGGACAGCAATTATACAACATTTAAAAATATCAAACTCAAAGTATATAACATTTTTAAAAATAAAATATACAAATAAATGTTTTATTTTGCGGATTTATCTGAAATTATTTGCATAAAATAAACTTGTCATTAAAGCTATCATAATTTATGAGTAATATTAAAAAAATGCATGTCATATAAATAAGTGCATAATTCCATTGCATCAACATATAGTCGGATTATGTATAAAAATTTCAACATGTTGAAATCCTCCCTGTATATATTCAGAGTACAAAGTAGAATTATTATTTCTTAATAATTAAATTTTAATCAATATCATGGTGCATGTTTATGCTTTTTAGTCAATGAATGAATTTCATATACATTTATTTTAAATTAAAGTATAAGATATACCTGAACAATAACTTCATTACCGTACCAACAAAATAAAAATATTTGTATTAACATACAACTTAAGTAAAGCAGCAATGACATAAATGGAGCACTTGGAAAAGTCATTTTGGATAATAAATATACGCTCAAGCATATAATGAGAGAACTCATAGAAAATTGAACAAATATTACTGCACTAATTATTCGATTAAGTGTATCTGCAAAGCTAATATTAGATATTATACATTATTTTTAAAATTTGACTTAGGTGGTAGGGGAGGGTGCGCTTCCCCTACCACCGCTCGCTCGCGCTTTGCGCGTAACCGTGGTAGGGCCCCGCCAAAATGTAAACACAAACAAAATAAAAACAAAGATCAATTAGAAAGTGATTTTTTTATAATAATATAAAAATACTTTTCCAGTACACTCAACTTCCTCTTATTGCAACACCTAATATTGTAAGCGATCTGATATTGCAACGATATCTGTTCCGATAATGCAACGGATGAAGTGTAGATAATTTTGGCGCGAAATTCAAAATAATGGATTTCAAATTATTATTTTTTTCAGATAATAATAATATTTAATTTTTAACTTTTTAAATTCTTTTTAAACTGTTTTGTATGTTATTCTATATATTAAAACATAAAAACTCAAAGATAACGTAGTTTATAATAAAAACATAACTTTAATTTAAATTTTCTTATGTTGGCATTAGTGAAAGTGATTAAATTAAACTGTTGATTGGTATGGTTGCAATAAGAGATTGTTTCCGGTCCCGAATTGTTGCATTATGAGGAAGTCGAGTGTATTATTTCTTCAACAACTTATAAAAACCTATCAAATTATTCACTTTTATTTTTATTAATTATCATTCTTACTGTTAGGATATTCGGTTAAAAAGATAGGTTTAACCTACTGAAAAATTCCCGTCAATTATTCATATTCAATTAAATTATTCCATCATTTGTTATGACAAATGATGGGATACTCTTTTACTTCCAAAAGTGAGATATTAATCTATGCAATTTTGTTTATTTTTAGTACAAAATATTTTCATGAAAAAAGGAAAATTGGTTCTGAGAGTGTGCTTATTAATTTCTTTTTCATTTTTTGAATACGCTAAAACGACTTTTCAAATTCCTCTTATTTGGAATGAATACTTACTTAATAATAATTTTGTGATACCGAATGTATTTTATCAAATTTGCTGACATTCTTTCTTGTAGTTGTTTATTTGACAGAACGTTTTCATTTTCAACATATGTTAAATTTTGAAATCGGTGCATTAAAATTTTTAACTGTGCTGTCACTTGCAACATCATTCCAGTAATCCATGATTCATTAGCTACTTGAATTGAACCACCAGCGATATGAGCAATGGTCTGATGAACAAATGTTGGCCAAAATACAGCAGGTGTATCACAAGTATAGGGCAGCCAGGCTCGAAAGGCCAATATACCTTTAGCTGCTCCAAAAAAAGATCTGATTGTCAAAAACGTTACCGTGGTTTCTGTTAATGTAGCATAATAGATGGCAATAGACCTGTATGGAAATACAAACTTTATTATGAAATTATATCATAGTCTTATACTCATTTTTTATATTAATTTTGCATTTAACCCTGTTTCATTTATTTATTTTACAAATTTTTACATTTTTAAGAATCGATTTTTCTAAACCCAACACCTTTTTCTAGTGGATATGAAGCAAAAACGTTCAATTCGTTAGTTCGACAATTCCCAACAAATATTTTTTGGGAATTGTCGTATTTTGTAAAACAACTTTTTTTGATTATTTTCTTTTTGCTTAAACATTTTTCAGAATGAAATAAATTTATGATTTTGTTGGCGGGTTTATTTAGCATTTTTTTCAATAAGATGCATTTTTTACATTATTATTTTCGAGTCCCCCATATACACATTTTTTTCCTTTTTGCGAAGCACTCCCATGGAACACACGGAACACATGAGACATGCACGGAATTTAAACGGCACATGCACAGAAAACACGAGAAAAACACGGAAAGGCGTGTATTCCATGTTTTATGCTTTAATACACTGTGAATTTAATGCTTTATTTTGTTTTATCCATCTTCGCGCAATGGAAATTTCTTCGCAATGGTAAGACAGTTATTTTATTACAATAAAATGTTCATTTTTATCAAATATAATTAACTGCATTGTCCACTGTAAATGAAAATCGTGCATATGAAATTTAAATAATATAAGTTTTTTAATGTATAATTTATGAACAGTTTTGCAATTTAGTGTAGTATTAGATTTTGTTGTTTCGGTGATAATATAACAATAAACTTTTATTTTGAAATAATGTTAACCTCGCTGTTTTATAATAATTGTCACATATTGCTTTTTCACCATTATCTACTGGTTTGAAGGGATCGTTGTTTAATTGTTTCATCAAATTTAAGATTTGTTTTCGAAATCTAACAACGCAGATCATTTTAAAACAAACATTTATCATTGACAGCATCATAAATGAATTTCCTGCGAATTCATCCAAATTATTTACGGTGAAAAATACATCAATAATTTCCGATAACGTGAATGTTATTATAAGATAAGCCATAATTACAGTGAAAAGCTTATATAAGTGTATTGCTATTGTTGAATTCCAACTAATTGGTCGCCAAAACCCAAATACAGTGAAAATTCCAAATGGAATAGGAAATAACTGCATTATAATGTATAGGAATTATGACAGTAAAATTTTTTTAAGTTGATGTTAATAACAAAATAACTTTTAATAAATAACTCTGAGTAATAAAATAACTGTTAAGTTAAAATAACTGTTAAGTTGGTATCACTTTAACAATTAGGAATCTACGGGGCAGGATATTATTCATTTATGTTTCGCAATGTATTGTTTTTTTCTAACTAAGCTGTAATTTACATGTGTGTCATTATATCAAGCCATTTTGCGAAAAAATATTTATGAATATCTTATAAAATAGGAAACAATGAAGAACTGAATGTTATACATTGCGTGATTGATTGTTTCATTGAACATAATGTGTAACTATTACTTTTACCTCCGTATTTCGCATAAAAATGTAATAAAAAAATATTCAAAGTCAAATGTTAAACTGTCATTTTTAAGGGATGCTATAAGTTAATCTAAAGTATGCGTTGCAAAATTACCCGTTACAGTTTTAATAACAGTTGCAGAACACAAATGATGAACAACATGAAAACAATAGTCTGAAAGAAAATGCAAGTTGCAATTACGGTTTTCTGTCGCAAAGTAGAGGGTAGCAATTTTCAAACTACGAACCTATGTTATCATCGGAGTAAGTTCTTATCTAGTATTTCAGAAACATTTCCCTTCAACCTTTATGAATGCAAAAATTTGCAAAACTGTTTCAGTACAGTTTAATTACACGACATATATAAAGGTAATAACGTCATATTGTCACGAAATAATTATTTATCAAAACCTCGAGTTAGGGGAGAGTACCCTATGTTGAGGCAATTTTTACTTTCTATTATATTATTTACATAATAATTGTGAAAAATTAAAAATGTATTAATACACTCATATATTGGAGCCTTAGGTACAAATTTACATAATTATTTATCTGAAAAATACAATTAATATATTTCAAATATGTCTTTATCATATAAGTGAAAAGTGTCTTAACTAAGGAATACAAGTGACATATTGACATATAACTCGTTTATTATTTGAACATATGGAGAAATGACATTTATTATTTAACATAATTTTATTATAATATTTAAAATGTTTTGATTATTTGAATGATTTTTAACTAACTAGTGAATGAGTCGCGCCCTCCGGGCGCGAAGCCTCTGATTCCCCTTTTGAGCTTGACTAAATGAGTATATACAAAATATAATTTTGTTAAATTTAATATTTTCCTTTAAATATTGAATATAAGTAATTTAAATGATTATTTAAATTTAAAATGAAATACAATTTAAGAAAAAATATTAAATAAATTTTGAATTTCGCGGTAATTAATTAAATTAAATAAATAATAATGAAACTAATAACTCGGTGCCAACTTCACTGCGTTATATGAAATGACGAACTGCAACTTCAGAGAGAGCTTTGCTTTTTAAGAATGGAAAAATGGATGTGTGAGAAAAATGAGATTCAATATAGTGTATATTTTCTTTAGCAGTTTTTGGTGAAAATGCATATTTTTTGCAGATTAAACAAAAGTTTTGTGTACTTTTAATATGCCCGCCTCACACTCGGTTGATCGCTCATGTTTTGCAAAAAAAAAAAAAAAAAAAAAAAAATTATTCTATGCTACGTATGTGATACAGTTAACTTTTAACATACGTAAAGTGTTCGCAATTGAACAATATAATAATAATAATAATTATTAACAATTTTGTAATGAAATGAATTATTTTTGACCATTTATACTCAAGTAAAGTGTTAATAAATATTTTAATTTCATATATAAAAACTAATTTTATTTTTTAAACAGATTTTGTTTTATTATCTCTGTAATCGTTGGTGTTTTATAAAACTTTGTATAAATCCGAGAATTGGCTTTAAAATGAAATTCTTTGCTTTATATTTGTGGTGCTGAGAAAAAATCAGTTAAGTGTATATGAAATCCCTGTATATTTCATAATTTGTTTTTCTTCTACACAGATATATATAGGAGAGGGCACCACCTCTCGAGTTGACTCTGTCGTATCGATCGCGGCGCACATCTCCGTATTACCGATGTTGATGCGCTAGAGGGCTACACCTGAGAAGATTCATGTTTCCTAAACATGAACTGAGATTTTGAATAAATATAAGGTCTGCTCACTCGCCGCAAAAGACTTTCATAAAACAAGCACCTCATCGGCGAATTGCGCTTCTCAAACCGCTGTTGGCAGTTTTTATGCAAATTGGTAATAAAAGCCTTTGTTTTTATCATTAATTAAATATTTTCAATTTTCTTTTTCATTTGCGAATTAAATTTAGTGAGGAAAAAGGAAAATGGTAAATATTCCGATGTACAAACATTTATAATGTATATAAGTATAATGTATAAAAAATATTTAACACTGATCTGTTCTACATACAATCGAATCAAATAATATTGGAAAGATTCGGGTTCTTATAGTAAAAGAATATTTATTTAATAAAAATACAATTTAATAAAATACTAAAATTTTCTTGTTAATAATTTAATCAATATAATTCAAATTTCCCATTAAAACGATTTTTACAGTTCTTCAATTTCAAATTTAAAATACGTGTAATTATTACCTGAATAATTATAGACCGATTGTGGTATTATTACGTTTCATCACGTTTTAAAAATAATTGTTTGAATTACTTCGAAGGACTACGACCTCAGTGTTTTTTTGGTCGCGAGAATTTCAATGAAAAAGCAAAATACTTTTCCGTTTTCCACATCTATGGCTGTGTTCAGAACTCCGAATTATTTGGTGTCATTTGAGACTCGGGGGTGCATCATCGATTTATAGAATGCCTCCTAGCAATGAATATCACACGCTAAATGAAAGTGTAATAAAAATTATTGTAACTTCTAATAAAAATTACTATACCATTTATGAATCTGACAAGGACAACTCGATATCCATGAAGAAAATTATTATATTTTATGGAAAAAACTAGTACATGGTATAGCAAAAAATTTTATATGATAGATCAATTTTTATAACGGGATTTAATAGAAACTATAATGTAGCATAACAACTTTTATTATACCATATTATACTTTTTATTTTATTTTATTAGTATATTTTGCAACAAGGGCGCGAAGGTCCATTTCGCGAGGTTGAGACGAGGGCCAGAGTACAACCGAGCGAAAATGGACCTTGCGCCCATGTTACAAATATGATTTTTCGCCACACGGTGACAGAAAATGCAGTTTTTATCTCTAGAAAGTTTTAAAGAAACTGCATTTTCTGCTCCCTTATGGCGAAAAATATCGTTTGCACCATGGAAAATAAAAGAAAATTCTCTCCTCGTGCGACTACAAACCTCGCCTTCGGCTCGGATTGTAAACTTCGCACTCGGTAGCGAATTTTCTTTTTTATTTCCTTTGGTGCAAAATATACTATTTCGTTTTAACCTGTACATGAAATGTCACTTCTCTCTCTGTGGCGGTGCGCGAAGTATTACTTCGCTCCCTAGGGAGCTCTTCGCGCCCTAGGGAACGAAGTAATACTTCGCGCGCCGCTTCACAG
>JABFPJ010002053.1:0-21505 GCA_022817425.1 Gryon sp. ZL-2020
AATGATTTTTTTGGTCAAAACACGTTATAAGGCATTACTCGGAGCTAACTTCATGCGTAATAGGCTATTACTAATAGCTATTACTCTGTGCCAACTTCAGAGAGAGCTTTGCTTTTTAAGAATGGATTATTTCGACCTAAAAGTTATAATCATTTTTCAATTTAAATAAAAAAATAATTTTTTCTGATTCTTTCCTGTAGTTTTAATTGAAATTTAGAACATAAGACATACATTACCCGTGTTAAAGGTTCCTAATAATTCTAAATAAATGTTGCACAATTCCTAATAAACATACAAACCATTTATATGTATGTAACTATGTATATCAATGTTTGAATGTGTCTATTAAGAAATTTGAAACATTTATTTGGAATTGTTTGGAACTTTTAATACGGGTATATACGTTTAAAGTTTAAAATATTAATACAATTTTAATAACTTTATTTGTTAACTTTAACAATAAATTTAACAAATTTATTTATTAACCTTAAGAATATTAAAAAGAAACAATAAATTTGCCGGGATTGACTTTACTAAACAAATATTACTTTTTACAAAAAAAAATGCGGATTATTCACGACGCTATGACTAAAAATAATGAAATCAGTATATAAAAACTCGATATATCAATATATCTCACAAACTTACATAAATATATTAGTATAAGCAATTCTTATTTCATTATTCTGTTCATTCTATTCCTTTTATAATTTTTTCATGGAAAAGTATAACAATAATTCACAACACATACTTTAACTCAAAGAATGGCGCGCACTGGTCATTTTATCCGACTGACAATAACGCTCGAATACAGAGCAGTGCTATTGCAGCCGATAAAGTAGATTTCACAATTTAATCCAATAATTTTTTTCAATAATTATGTTTTTTTAATATATTATTTTTTATTTTCCTTCATTTAATTAATATATTTACTAGAATAAATAGTTTTTATACAAAATAATATTAATAATATTAAATTCTGATTATATTAATTTTAAAAAATGCATTAAGAACTTGATAAATGAGTAATAAAAAAATAATACAAAATATTCTTTTTCATAATAATGATTTGTTTATTTGATTAAAAACGAAATGTCTACACATTCATTTTAATTTAATTTAATTTCGATCTTAAATTTTATGTAATATTTACTAACGGATAAATCAAAACAAAATTTGCCGCCAAAAAAGAATTGGCAGCACTGTCTAACAACGCGGCACGGCGGCATACGTCTACAAACACACCGATAGCATAAGCGAAAAGCGACGCCATCGAATGCACACTTGTACAGTACTTGCGTCTGGTATTTGGACATAGGAAAGCAAGTAATCGTTAATCCATTGTATCGATATTCTAAAGTAGGTGAGTACTACTAACTTCATTCAACAATTTTCTAATAATTACATTAATAATTCAAACATACTCTTATCAACAATTACCACTCAATATACAGTGTAAGACACAATTATCGTGTGAGAAATTTGAACTTTCCAACATCTTCACTTACAGTTTTATTTTTCATAGTGTCCATCATAAACTGTTACTATACTTTACATATGTCAGATAGTTAACGATTTCAATAACATTAACTGCTCTAATATTTATTTCACCATAATACACTGAAAATTGTGTGTAGATTAATTATATATCAATCTCATTGTGGAACGTAATTAAGGTTAAGTATACATGATATAGCTATATGTGTAAAAGAAAGGTATTATTGTTATAATAAACAATAATCATACGTATTTAGAAATGTAAGAAGATATTCTGATCTTATATTGAAAACACACACTTTTTTATTTAATTTTATTACAAACTATTTTTTCAATTCTATAGCTTTTCATTTTTAATTAATAGTAAAATTTATTTTTTACCAAAATTGAAAGTATTATAGTAGCATGCATAATAACTTAAGCATGTTGATTTTCTAGATTATACATAAATAATTATCAAAATGGGTGACTCTGATGATGAATATGACCGGAAAAAGCGAGACAAGTTCAAAGGAGAACGAGACGATTCCTATTCCAGAGCCGGACGACGGGAAGACCGAAGGAGAGATGATTGGGTGGACAGGTATAATCATAATTCTGTATTACATAACGCATTCACTTATCACCTATTTTTATCCAAAGATGAAAATGTTAGTGTTTTTCATTAATTAATCATTATTACTGATACAGAATTGATTTATCGAATTCATCGTTGATCTATTAATTTTGTTATATTAACAAATTGACAAAGATTTTTTGATATGTTACTTATTGTTATTTTCTAACTAAATAAATAAACCATTGAATCATTTCATTTGTATAACCTTCTTTAATAAATTAGAATTATCGACGTTAAAAGATAATTTTATTATTAATAATAAATCTGTTTACAAGAGAGTTACAATAAGGCAACAGTTATATTACAATGATTTCTTTATGATGCACTTGTTGATAACATATTTTTTTTTCATTACTGAATTTGTGAAAAATAAATATTTGACCAATTCATTGTAAAAAAAAAAGTTTAATTGAAGTTTTCTTATTCCATTTAGACGTCTAATATTTTATCGAACTCGTTTTTTCTCAAAACTTTTCACCAATTATGCAAACCAGTTAAATCAAATTAACGCTGCGAAAGTAAATTCGAATGAAATGAATAATAAGCTCAGATCGGTTATTATGGATATGCCATCATCCAAAAGACAAAATAAAAGTAATGAACAACAAAATAACAAATTAACAGACAGGTACAGATAAGTGCTTTTTTTAAACTGATATTGTGTGCAAAAAGTTGTTTTTAATGTAAAAAAATTATAATTTATCATTAAAAATAATGATATCACTGTTTGTTTAATGTGAATGCATATTGCAGTAAATATTATATTAATTAAAAAAATGAATTGTCTACGTGTCAATGTTCGCACTATAAAGAGTATGAGTATAAATACACGAGTTGTTCTAAATAAATGTAATAAAATATATATTCATCGTTTACAAGTTTGTATCAATTTTTTAGGATTAAAAAAGTAGAAGTATCAAATAATGAATTCAAAATTCCCGATATTCCCTCCCCTTCATCCTCAAAACAAAGGCAACTTCATTCAGTTGTAAGGTAAATCAAACTACTTCATTTTTAAACACGCATTGTGAAAATAACGAAAACTGATGTTATTATAATCAAGAACATTTAAATACACAGGATTTGTAACGACAATAAAATTGTCTCAGAAAGAAGTCAGCAATTTGAACAATCTGACTCAAGATTAACGCAATTCAACAATTCTAACAATCACAAAAGGTGACAATAAAAAGATCATTTAATAATTGCTTGAATGTCTTGTTGTGTACATTTGAGCACAAAAGTCACTGATGTGTGCGCGCGCCACTGTGTGTGTGTTGTGTAGCATCTCGATGTTGAACAAAATAAAGTAAACAGAAATGAACAATCAATGTATATAATTTTACTTATATACGTATATAGATACGTGTAAATGTATACATAAATTATTCAAAACAAAAGTCCATAAAGTAAAGAAAAGTTTGTCTTAAAAAAGAAAGAAAGAACGCAATATTTTGTTTATTTACTCTTTGCTGAGAAAAAAAGGTCATTTTATTTGCTCGTTGGTTTTGTTTTGAAAAGTACTTTTGTTGTAAATCAGACACTTAAGTGTCATTAACATTAGTGAAAATTGCAGAGAGTGGTCAAGTCGACCGAGAACGCGCCCTGATTATAGAGAGTATCGAGGTGGAGGAGGCGGTGGTCGCGATAGATACAGTCCCGCACGTTCCCAAGATATGGGCCCACCGATGAAACGAATGAGAGCTGATTGGGACGACAGACCCAGATACGGCTATGATTATTACGGCGGCGGAGGCGGAGGAGGAGGCGGTGGTGGCGGCGGATCATGGGGTCCTGATCACTATTCCGGACCTCATCATGGCAACCATCACTATAGCAACCACGGCGGCAACAACAACAGGTTTAATGCTTTTTTGTTTTCTATCTTTTAGTCACATTTTTATTTCGTTTGTTTAATGTCAAACAAAAAATGGTTTTCAATACAATCAAAATTCCTTTTAGAAAAACCAGATTTACTCCTAAATTACTTGCGCTTTTAAGGTTAACATTATTAATTCATTTTTATGATCCATCATTGTTTCTAAATACTAAATGTATATACATATTTACTTTTGTTGTATACTTATATAAATATTAACAAACACAAATAAATAAATTCAGATATCCAATTAATAATAACATCTTAAAAATAAAAAAGGAATATAAAATGTTAAAAAGTTAAAATAAAAACAGTAAATATGTTAAGTGATTTTTTTTTAATGTATACTGTAATAATGTAATTAATGTTACAGCCGCGAAGTTGCTGGTAATTTCAGTAACTCAAATGTGGAAACTCAACCGCCAATGATGACGTTTAAAGCATTTCTGGGCTCACAGGAAGACAGTATAACTGACGAGGAAGCGATCAAACGTTATAATGAGTATAAGTTGGAATTCCGTCGACAACAGTTGAACGAATTCTTCGTAGCTCATAAAGATGAAGAGTGGTAAGATATCATATTTATGTTCAAAATAATTCTAATTCGAGAAACACTTTGTGATTTTCTCATCAGGATTTAATATATATCTTCTCGTCATGTGCACCGTTGTTGTAGTTTGATGATCTGACTTCTGTGTCCTCTCATAGTTTTTAAATCAATGTGCACATAATAACATTATTTCAATTAATCGTTGTTAATTTCTGATTACAATTTTAAACATATCAATCAAATCAGAAAAAGACGATTTTTTTTTATTCAAATCTAATTATAATATGCATAAAAATACGTTTGTTTATTATTTACATTGTTCGTTGTTGACATAAAGTAAAAACTAAATTAACCAAAAATTAAAAAAAAAAAAAAAAAAAAAAAAAAAAAAAAAAAAAAAAAAAAAAAAAAGTGGAAAAAAGTGCAATTAGTTTAAAAACATACGAAACATTGAAGATATGAATCATTGAACTCGCAGAGTTGCACTTGGATTGACGATTGCGGAAGCTTGGAATGGACTGTTAAAATTTTATAGATAACAGCAAAAAAGCACTTGTTTAATTTAGTTCTAACGATTGTGACCAGATCTTGTCTATCCCTACAGCGCACAGCCATCATCGCCCATTGCCTTGGGCCCAAGTTGCATCAGCGATTTAATTTGTCGTGCGAGATTTGATTACAATATCGCGTTTCGCGCAACGTCGAAGACCATTTGTTTATCGCAAGCGTAGCGTACAAATAATGCCTATGCAGAAATGAAATGAAATATTACAAAAAGCAATGCAAATAGACACTTTTGAGCTGGGCGCGCAAAGCCCAAAAATGCTCATGTTAGGCCGCGTTTTAAACCCGCACTTTATAATTTATTCAATGAATATATAATATTCATGATTATCAATGAAAACAAACTTAAATGACAAAGCTCTTTTCCAATATGTAATTATTAGACTAGAGAAAACGTCTACAATCTGAATGCGAGCAAAAGTTAAACAGGTGAGGCTCCATTCTGTCAAAAATCTTGACTGCATAGTCGTTTAATATAATTATGACAACAAGTTTTATTTATATAAGGCACATTACTTCCAACTTTTTATACAAATAACATGATTATTGTAGGATCTATACATTATTATAGATTAATGGTTATATATAAACTGTATATGATCCATATACATTATATTTATAAATTTATCATAAACGTATTAAAAATTCAATATGTTAACGGTTCTAATAACTTATAAATTAAAACTAAAAATTAAATATTCGTGTATATTCATATATAGACAATATGACATTAAAGTATTTAATAATGATATTTATATATAATATATATATCAATATGATCCATTATAAAATATATTTAATAGAAATTAGATCATATACTACGTTATATATACTACAACAAATTTATACATAAACACTAAAGAAAAAATGCAGTACATTTAATAATTATATTATTAAATTAAAAAAATATATAATAAACTTAATAAACTTGTTAAACTTTATTATAATTATTTATATAGTAAATACTATGACTTACAGTATTACTATTCAAATGACATAAAAGTATTAACATTAAATTTCATATTAAATTTTACTTTAAAACATAAAATTTGTTTAGTACTTAATGAAATAGAATATTAATAAAAAACTGTTTTAGAAAATAAATTATATGAAGAGGATTTTTTGCTCATCTTTCTCATCTGTTATATTTTTAAATATACATTATGTATTTGTTTAGAAGTTGTATAATTACTAATTCATTTTGTTTGTTACTGAACTAGGTTCAAAATAAGATATCATCCAGAAGAATCAGTAAAAAGAAAGAATGAGCATTTGGCTGCGTTAAAGGTATACATTTTTTGATTCTATAAATTCTATAAATATTTAAAAATTGCAATAAATGAAATATAATATTTATGAAAATGATTTCAGAAACGAGTGGAAGTGTTTTTAGAAATGTTGGATGCGAATGAGATTGATAAAGTGTCAGTAGATGCGGATCAAACGGACCAACTCTTACGTTTACTCGATGCAGTCGTAATTAAGCTCGAAGGTGGCACTGAAGAAGATTTAAAAGTATTGGATGCAAAACCTCCACCTCAAATTATTTCAAAAGAACGAACACCTGCACCGGCTGATAAATCTAATCCTAAAGATGATCTCGCTAAAGCATTGAACGAGCTCAAAGAATTGAGGTACGTATTTAATTAATTGTCATTTATTACAATTTCAAATTGTTTTATTCATTTTTCCTCATTGTGTACGTAATTTATGTAGGAAAAAATCTGCTGAAAAAGCTGAAGCTCTTGTTGTAAAGTCCGAAATAAAAAGTAATGAAAACTGGGACGATGAAATAGCAGAGGAAGAGGAAAAAATTAAAAAGGAAAAAGAAGACACAGAAAAAAAGCCAAACGACGAACCAGAAAAAATGGAAGATGATTCTGTCGAAGATAATAAAACGGATAACAAGGAAGAAAATGCAAATAAAGGTAACATATAAAAAAATGAAAATTTTTACTATTAATAAGTATTCCAAACAAAAGATATATAGTAATATATTGTTTTTAAAAAATACAAATGCTCAACAGTTTGTTTGCTAAATATTTTTATAGAAACAGAAGAAGAAAAAACAAATGCAGAAAGCAAAACTTCAGAAGTAATAAATCCTAAAAAGCGAAAACGTACGGAAAGCAACAGCAGTAGCAGCAGCAGTGATAGCAGCAGTTCTTCTGAAAGTGATAGTGACGAGAAAAAAGAAGAAACACCGAAAAAAGGTGCTCGTAAGTATATATTGTGAATATAATTTACTTAATTTTAATTACATGAAGTTGATTATATGATATAATAATAACTAAAATGTAATTATGTGCAGCAGATGCAGAAGAAAATGATAAACCGAATGAAACTGAAAATGAAAATAAAGAAGAAAAAATGGAAGAAAATAACGATAAAGAAGATGAATCAAAAGAAGAATCGAAAAAAGAAGAAGAATCAGTACAAGATACGAAAGCAAAAAGTGTGGAACCTGAGGCTGTTATTGATTTGGCAAGCGAAGACAAAGAAAAAGAAGCAAGAGCGCTTCATAAAACTAGCAGTATTTTTCTTAGAAATTTGGCTCCTACTATCACTAAAGCTGAAGTTGAAGCAGTAAGTTGTTATTAATTTAACTAATACGGCATTAATTTCATTCACTTAAAAAACTACGTTAATAATACATGTAATAATCATCGTTATCGTAGATGTGTAAACGATTCAACGGATATTTGCGTGTGGCAATCGCAGATCCACAACCTGAAAGAAGGTGGTTCCGTCGTGGTTGGGTATCTTTTGAACGCAATGTCAACATAAAAGAAATTTGTTGGTCCTTAAACAATATACGGGTATAATTTTATTTCTTTATTATATTTATTTTAAGCATAATAATAAATAAAAATTACTTCAAATTAAGAATTGTTATTGCTAAAGATAAATGAAAAAATTATATAAAAAATTTGTTCTATAAAATCAGTTACGTGACTGTGAACTTGGAGCTATAGTAAACCGAGATTTATCACGTCGGATTCGCAATGTCAATGGAATCACTTGTCATAAACAAATTGTTAGGCATGACATTAAACTAAGTGCCAAAATAGTACACAATTTGGATCAACGCGTTGGACTTTGGAAAGACGAAAAGAAAGCAGACGGAGAAAACGCAGAAAATAATGATGGTCAAGCAAGTGAAAAGAAAGATACACCTGCTATGGAAACGGAACAAGATGTACGTATTAAATTTTATGATAATAATTTAAATTTTTTTTGTATTCATTAATTTAGGTGATATCATAGTTAAATTCACTACTTTTTGTTTCAATTAATCGTTCTCTATTAGGTCTGTCCATTTTGCTCTTACATGGTTGCGATATCACTTTAATGAATGAATATAATATTTAATATTTTAAAACTGATTTTACTCGTATATAATTCTTTTAATTAATTATTTTTAATATTATTAAAATTATATATAAATAAATTGTAATTAACAATTTAATTACAGTTTACTCAGGCTTTCGGCTTATCTTCCAAAAATCCAGTGCTGAAAAATATCACGGATTATCTTATTGAAGAAGCATCAGCTGAAGAAGAAGAACTTTTGGGTCTCTCAGGAGACCAAGAAGAAGGTCAACTTGGTGGAGAAAATGACGGAGTGATTGAAAGAGATTCTCAGTTATTAAAAGTAAATTTCAATTAATTATTCTGATTAAATAAAAAAATGTGTTTTACCAGAAACAAAAATAACAAGTATATAACAAATTAAATAAATGTTTTAGGTATTAGACAGATTGATTCTGTATCTGAGAATTGTGCATTCTGTGGATTATTACAATCACTGTGAATATCCCAACGAAGATGAGATGCCAAATCGATGCGGCATTATGCATGTAAGAAGTGCTCCTCCATCAAACAAAATTTCAAGTCAAGAAATTCAAGAATACTGTCGCAATTTTGAAAGCAAAATGGCGGCATTCTTAGCACCTACTGCCACACTTTCGCAGGAAGAATATGACAAACTTGGAGCCAAAAGTGCCGACGCGTATCCTTTTCATAAAAAAGTTATGATAATAATGATAAAAATTCAATATTGCTAAATTGATATTATAAAACAAAGCGTATACATACAATATATACATACAATTTTAAATGCTATTTTCCTTAATTAATTATTATATATAGTGAGGTTGAGAAATTTGTGCAAGCAAATACACAAGAACTTTCTAAAGATAAGTGGCTCTGTCCACTAAGTGGAAAGAAATTTAAAGGACCGGATTTCATTCGTAAGCACATTTTCAACAAACATGCAGAAAAAGTTGCCGAGGTCAAAGCTGAAGCTGAATACTTCAACAATTATTTGCGAGATCCAAAACGACCACAACTACCAGAACATCCTGGAAACAAAGCTCCACCTCCACGTGACGGACCACGTGAAGGATTTTCATCTTACGGAGGCGGCGGGTAAAATAATAGATAATTCATTTAAACAACATTAAATTAAATCATGTCAATTTAGATTATTTTAATATAAAAAATATATCTTGTGAGTATGAACCTAATTGGGATTATACAATGTTTTAATATAAATTCTTTTAGATTCGGTAACTACGGTGGAGGGGGTGGATTTGGAGGAGGACGTGGAGGTTTTGGTGGTGGAGGTTATGGCGGAGGTTTTGGAGGTGGAAACTTCGGTGGTGGAATGCCTCGTTCAAATCGTGGAGGATTTAATAGAGGACGGTAATGCATATTTTTATCTCAAATTTTAATTTTATTGAATGAATTGAATTGCTGTTGTTGTTGTAATTGCGTTATTATGAAGTCTAATATTAATCCACACATTAAGATCAATAAAAAAATTAATTAAATCTTTCAACACTTTAATTGATACAATTTAAAAAATTCTGAACTTTAACTATAAAAGCAGCAAAGCAAATTTAATACTATCTTCATTCGTTAACTAATTTTTGTTCATTTTGGCTGAATTTGTCTGAAAAATAGTATTGAACTTCTTTATAATATTTCTTGATACACTTAATTATGCAACATTTTGCGTTCAACAATAATCAAAATCATTTGAAGGATTGAATTCTTGCTAAATCAATGTATACAAATATATACGTCGTAAAATAATCTTTCCAGGGCTGCACCAGATACAGGATCGAGGCCTATTATTAGTTATAATGACTTGGACCATCTAGACACTGACATTTTTTAAGTTTTAATAAATTAATTACGAATTATTTCGGATTTTTATGAAAACAGTAACAAAATCGACGAGTTGTGCAGAAAAGATCTATCATTAAAATTAAAATTAATTACAATGACAGAACAGAAATCAACTGAGTCGTTGCTCAAATGTTAAGAACGTAAAAAATAACGTTCATATTAATTATTATTAATAATAAAACAATTGTTTATAAATGTTTTAATAAAAAACATTTACAATTTAAATCTCGATAAAGTCTACATTGGAAGTTAACTTAGTGCAACAGTAACATTTCATTTAGTTTAATTAAATAAAATGATTTTTTCTAATTTATTCATTAAGCATTTAAACTAAAAGACATTTTCGTTCAATGTAAGAATAGCAATAAATATTTTGTATCTTTATAAAGTGAATGTTATTTTATTTTCCCTGCTCCGTTGCAAAATCCTCGTCAAGTTGGTCTTATGTCAAAATTGAATTAATTTTTTGTTTGTTATTTTGTTTTGCTGTGTATCGTGTATGAAAGTAATATTTTTGCTAATTCGTATTCTGTTTTCGCATATTACAGTGGTGGTGGCGACTTCCGACCTGTCATTCATTATCGAGATCTTGACGCACCTCGTGAACCAGATGAATTCCTATAATTTGACTGATAATCTCAACTCAAAGCAAAACAAATATCTCCCTTTTGTTACACAAAGTCGTGTCAACCTTCAAATTGAGATAGATGGATCAACTACTATACTTTGTATATATAATCTCGTCTAGATTTTTATGCATAAGACCATAAAACTATTGTAATAAATATTACATGTCTACGTTTACTTTTTGATCATATCATGAAAATGAATTTTTTCGTTTTTATTTTTTGCTTTTTTCATATTCACATATTTTTCATTAATAAGTTTCTTGGTGTAAAATTATATATATATTAGAGATATAGTTATATTAATGCGTCAAGATAATTTTTAGAGGGTTTTTTGTTAAAGATTTAATATGCATTTTAAAAATGAAATGACGAATGAAAGCAATCATAAACACATTTAAATGTAATCTTCAGTTTACAATGGAAGTATAATGAAGTAAATGTTGAAATAAGTTTTATTCACTTTCATTAACGAAACGCACACTTATATGGATTATCAATAAAATGTTGGTATTCTGCTGCTGAATTATAGAAGTAAAAAAAACTATATCAAATCATCTTTAAAATAAACCCTCTAATACAGTTGTCTTCATTTTCTTAATGTATGATATGATATTGTTTCTTGTAGTAAAATACTGTAATAGTTGTATTGAATCTACAAATAAATACATTTTATAATATGTACATTATTATTGTTGGATACATAGTTAATTCCCTTTTATTATAATTCTTATATACTTATTATGTACTATATATCCAATAAAGTACTATTAGATAATTCTATAATTATAATAATATTAGTGTAAACGTAACATTCTCATCATAAAATAAATGTACAAATTAGCAAAAAATACATTTATTTTTAAAATATATTACCTATCAATGCATATAATAAGGTTCTTCAGTAATAACTGCAAATATTAAATTTATATTTTTAATCAATTTTCCGTTATTATAAGACATATAAAATAATATAATATTATATTTTTATTTTATAAAAGCTTTATACTTCTCAATATTTTTAATATAAAAAATATCTTATTGAGCTTACTTATTAAGGCACTTTTATCAAAGTGATATTATCCATTTCTGATATTACAAATCCATTATACATATACATAAAAATGTTTCAATTGCCTTAAATAAATATTTATAATTTCGCATATACCGGTGGGTCACTCTTTGTAGCCAATGCTACTACAGAGTTAATAAAATCTTCACTTTGTAGCATAGCTTGATTATGTCTAGCCTAAAAATAAAATATAATTCATCATAATTTCTTGTTATCTATTCAATTAACTGTTTAATAATTGAAAAATAATTAAAATTCTATTTACAATTTGATCCAACCCTTCTTGAACAGAATGATCTCTAGAGAAAATTAAGCTCATTTTTGATGATTGCACAGCAACCGGACTCTTATTAGCAATCGTTTCAGCAATCTTTGTAGATTCTTCAATTAATCTAAAAATATTTATAAGTATATAAATATATATTTATATAAACATATAAATAATACAAAGTTACTTCAATTTACAAACTTTGCTTCGTCCTCATAAACTCTGCTCACAAAACCATGTTGTAAAGCCTCATCAGCTGCAAACTTTCGAGCAGTAAAAATTAATTCGCGAGCTAAACTTTGATTGCCAATGATCTTTGGGAATCTTTGTAAACTGCCAACGTCAGCTGCCATACCTAAATCAACCTCTTTGATTTGAAACCATGCGTCCTTTGAACAGTAACGCAAATCAGCAGCAGATGCTATCTCTACTCCTGCACCAATACAAGCTCCATGCATTGCTGCAATTACTGGCTTCAGACACTATTGATATAATAATAATAATATACTAATAATAACATATATAATCTACCTACTCCTATTCAATGAAAATATAACGTCAGTTAATGAAAATACCTTTTCTACTGCTGATATACTATCTTGATAGGTAGTAATTTTTTTAAGCATAAACTTGCATTTACGTGCAATATCTTCGTGTTTTGCTAATTCCTCACCCATACTCATAGCGTCTCGGAAGTCTAATCCTATATATAACAATATGGATAATTGTCTGTATATGTTTTTCAAATATAATAAAAAATATCTTGCATTGTGGAAGTTTATTATCACCTACCAGCACAAAAAGCTTTACCAGCACCGGATAAGACTATAACTCTACAATCTGAGTTTTCACCAAGCTCTTCAAAGCATTTCCCAAATTCGCTATAATAAATAATTTATGAAAAAAATGTACTTTTGTTGAATTTTACACAATAAACTAAAAATCTAAAATTTGTATTAGATACAAGATAATTAGTTATGTAAATTACATATTTCAACTTTTAGTTGTAATATAATATATAATATAAAAATAGTATAATAATAAACTTACTGCCACAACGTGGCATCCATAGCATTTAATAATTTTGGTCTATTTAATTGTACATGATAAACGAATGGCTTAGGCACTGTAATGTCTATTGTCTTATACTGATGAGTAACTTGTTTTGGTGAAACTTCTTGAGATTGAGACATTTTTCTTAATTCTGAAAATTGCAATTATTCATTAGAATGAATAAACTTTCATCGTATTAATCTTATGAGTTTCATCATTTTTAAATTTAACTTTATAGTTATAAATAAAATATCCTCAATAATGCTCATAATTGAAAAACATTTGAATTTATTTAATTTTTCATAGTCTTAACACTTTCATAAAATTTGACTTTTGGACTTTGAAACAATATACCAATTGTCATTATTATAAACTCTATAGTAATATAATAAAGTGTTAAAAATGACATGTCCTTTTAAGTATTGTATATGTATTAATTAAATATGTAACTTCATATTTCATAAATTACAAAAAAAAAAAAAAGATTTATTTTAACACTAAAACTTACGTTGAACAGATCGAGCAAAATTTCTTATTTTTAAGATATTTGGATTCATTTTTTGTTTAAACAAGTTTTTGTTAATGTTATTATATATACTGTTTTACTGTCACCGTCGTCAGTTCCTTTTAACAAACAAAAATAACAACTCAACATTAAAAGTAACTATTAAACTCTACATAGTGATTTTACTCCAATTCAAAGTAAAAATGTATTTTTTAATAAATTATTTTATTTTTTATATTTAACAATTCAACTGTAATGCATAATTATATTAAATTTAATAAGGAAATTGTAAAATTATAAAACTGATTTTAATTGTTAGAAAAATAATATGAAGCTCCGTAAATTTAGACAACTTGAAATTATCTATTTATATGCAAAATCAAATGACGTATCGAGCAACGAGTTTCGAATCAATGTTATTCTGTAATCTAAGACGAATCATACATTCGCTTATATTCACGTGTATGTTATTACTATTTGCGGCATATAATATTTCTAATTATTTTTATTATATTTAAAAAAACTGCTTTCGGTTTATTAAATAAATATCACGTTGATTGATTGACTATAATTTCAAATAAGTTGAACATTGTAAGTTTTATCATTCTATATAGGAATAACGTTTTATAATTAATTACCCTGTAATATGCGTATATTCATCGTATTGAAAATTGCAATTTAATCATTTCTGCGAAATAAAATAATGAAAAATAGTATTTAATTTAAATTATATTTATTTCTTTTAAACATTTAAGGTTATAAAATATGTTGAACAGAACGAGATTGCTAGCTCGAAATGTGGGCGTTATTAAGGTAAGAATCTTTTGTTGATGCAATTTTATGACACAATTTGTAATAAATTAATCAATATTTGAATCAATTTGTAGAATTCCCTATTTGGACAGTTGGAAAATAATCCTAAGGCAATGTGTTTGTATCAAATAAATTTAACTCAAGTTAGACAAAAATCATCAAGTATTCCATTCAATACAATTATTATGTTTGTTCCTCAACAAGAGGTAAGTTCAATTTAGTTCTTAAATTTTGTTTATCATATAAATATTATTAATAACGATATCAATTTTATGTTAATATTAAATTAATTTAATAATAACTTTACAGGCTTGGGTTGTCGAAAGAATGGGTAAATTTCACAGAATATTGAATCCTGGTTTTAATGTACTTTTGCCAATAGTTGATAAAGTTAGATATGTTCAAAGTTTAAAAGAAATAGCCATTGATGTTCCCCAACAAAGTGCCATTACATCAGGTATTCTTTATTTCAATTAATATTTTCAAATACATTTCAATAGTTTTTTTTAGTTTTGTTTTTCAGATTTTAATTATTATTATTATACTCATTGTTACAGACAATGTCACCTTAAACATTGATGGTGTTTTATATCTCAGAATAAACGATCCCTATTTAACATCTTATGGTGTTGAAGATCCAGAATTTGCAATTATTCAATTAGCTCAAACTACAATGAGATCCGAGTTGGGTAAAATTTCCTTGGATAATGTTTTCCGAGAAAGAGAAGGCCTTAATGTCAGTATTGTTGAGAGCATTAATAAAGCCAGTGAAGCGTGGGGAATCACATGTCTACGTTATGAAATTCGTAGGTTTTTGTAAATCAAAAATGAATATCGTAAACTCAATTTGAAATAAACAAACATTTGAAATTGTAGGTGATATAAGATTGCCACAGAGAGTACAAGAAGCTATGCAAATGCAAGTAGAAGCCGAACGTAAGAAACGAGCTGCCATTTTAGAGTCTGAAGGTATTCGAGAAGCTAATATCAACGTTGCTGAAGGACAACGAACAGCTAGAATTCTTGCTTCTGGTAAATATGTTATTCTAAGAGTCAAATATACGTATATGGTTGTATGTAAAGTTATATTTATTTAATATTTAATTCGTACGAATTATTCATATTTTTTTATATATTATCATTGCAGAGGCCGAAAAGTTGGAGCAGATCAACAAAGCATCTGGTGAGGCAGAAGCTTTGATTGCTGTAGCACAAGCACGTGCCAAAAGTTTAAATTTGGTATCAAATTCTTTAACTGTACAGAATGGTAAAAATGCAGCAGCATTTGCTGTCGCTGAAAAATATATTGAAGCTTTTAATAAACTTGCTAAAACTAATAACACAATGATCGTTCCAAGTAATGTTGGTGACATTTCTGGTGTAGTTGCTCAGGTTTGTCGAACAAAACAAAAATACTTGTTTATTTTATCTAGATATTATATTAACTACTCAATTTATATATTAATTATAATTACATTTTACAGGCTTTGACAATATATAAAGGCGTGATGAATCAAGAAACTCTGAATGAAAATTTCCCGAAAAATGACATGGGTTCGTCTCACTGGAATGATGCAGCCGAGTATTACAGTGACAAAGAAGAAATGGCAAAATCACAAATTGATTCCAAATCACACTCGCAGTAGATTATATGTAGTTATATTTTGTTTTTGAATAAAATATTTTAACTTAAAAACAAATTCTTTCAGATGAAATCATTTTTTATATATTAAGATAATTTCTTAGACGTATAAGAATTGAAAAGATAAAGCTAATGGTGAATTTTTCAGTAAAAAAGAACAGTTGTTATTTTAATTAATTTATTTTAAATTTATAATAAATCGAAATAAATAAAAGGTAAAAGTCAATAAATTTGAATGTTATTATTATATATCTGATATATTTTAATCGGATATCATATACTTTTGTTTAAAAAGTTTATTTAATTTAATTTGTTTACACAAAACGGACGTACAAAACTTATTAATATAACTTACATATACAAGTTTGATTATTTAAATATCATAAGTAAGATTTCAATTTGTTATTTACTTTTTCTTTTTAATTACAACATTCGGTGCAGGTGTGGTTGTAGAATAAGTTTCTTGTGAAATTCTATTTACATAATAAAGAGTCATTAATGAAAAAAGAAGACAAGTAGTTGTGGAAACTCGGTGAACCAATCCGGAAGCTATCAATGATAAGATGAGGGATACAAACACTGAAACAAGCACAATTTTCTGTAAACCGTTTTCTAACATTGGTTAAAATATATTAATTAATATTGTTTCTTATTTGAATAAATTCATTTACTGGATTCATATATACCTTCAGGAAATAATTTCATTTGAAAAGATTTGCCGAAAACTATGGATTCAAAGTTACCCAAGGCGGTCAATAAAAATAAGAATACCAAGGAACCAATATATCCTCCTAAAACTGTGTGCAACTGAGTGGATGATAACCAACTTTTGTATATTTGCATTCCAGAAAAAAGAAGCACTGTTAAAATAGAAGATATTACAAACGAAACTCCACTATTTACGGCTGAAAAGAGAAACGTTTAATTATCTTAAGATTGTAAATTGAATAGTGTAATTATTTCTGACGGAATGTAAAAAAATGGATTTTATAAGAGTTAATAATCTGTGACTTCAACTTTTTGTATTTATTTGTTGCAAATATTGCAATTTTTTTAGTATTATTTGTATTTTTTTTTATTTAATTATCCAACAATTGCACGAATAGAATAAATAATAATAAATAAAGTGTATATAATATACATTATAATTTATGACAACAATTAAACGCATATCGCAATAATTATTAAATTATGCAGAAGTAATAATAAAATTTGTCTATTTAAGAAAAGTCAATATATTAACCCGGCGAAATATATAGGTTATGACACGTAAGATTGCTTAGATTAGAATCATAATTTAGAATTGCTTACCCATTTTTTAATAAATAATTATGATATTGTGTAAACAAATATAATAGTAATCACTCAATGTGATATTTAAAATATAAAAAAAGCAAATCAGTCACATCAACATTCTAATTTTTGTATTTTAGAGTGAAATAGTGCTGCGCTTTATTTTTATATGTATGTATTGATACGTAGGTTGGTGACTTATTGAGTTGAGAAGTTTGTCAAATATCGAACATTGCTTAATATTATTATTAACATATTTTAACATTATAAAAAATTAAATATAAACTTTGTATATAGAGTAATATTTTAAAATAAATATATTTTAATAAATATTAAATTACAACCACATTAGTTTTTATTTAAATTTATTTTAATTTTTAAAATATCCCTAAAATAGTGTTCTTTAAAATGACAAACTTTTATCACTAAAGGAGCAAAAATATTTTTAAAAAATTATCAACTGATAACTTTATAATGTTATTTGTATATAAATATATTTCTAGATTTTTGTAAATAAAAAACAAAAAACTTGAATTTATATAAATAACAACATTTTAAAGATTTTTCGCTCAAAGATACTCTTTACTGCTTTAATAAAAATGCGTTGTAACTTTTAGGATATTCATAAATAAATAACAAAGAATTTATCTAAGTAGAAAATATTTGTTATTGTTGTTTCGCTTATAATATTCATATATACACAATGGCAAAAAATACAACTAATTTATTATCTGCACTTAATTAATTAATACAATAAGCAATGAGAAAAACTTTGTTGAAACAAAATTAGCTTTTACAAAAGAAGAACATCTTCACAGAAGAAATTTCCGCAATACAGATTCATATATTTATATCATAATTTTGTGTATAACAAAACCGTCAATACTAACATTTTACCTCCTTCAATTCTATATATGTACGTACAAATAACTTGCTTACTCTCACGCTTTCTTTCTGTTTTCCTCATTCTTCTTTTAATGCGCCAAACAATGAAACAAAGACAACAGATGTTAACTGATTTAGCAAACCTTGCACAAACTCTGCTAAAATGTTGACGCCATAACAGTTTAATTCTTAGAGCTATTTTTTCAAACATAGTACATCGTCTTAAATATATCGAGAAACAAATGCTCCGAAAGTTCTTTTTGGATTGTAAAATCGTTGCACTTCTTGCAGTCCTTCTCTATTAATTAATTAATAAATAAATTATTTACATTAGACGAAACCATGAAATTATGTATCGATAAAAAATAAAGAACACACGATGGACTGAAAAACTGACGATAAAATTTGAGTTACAAAAAAGAGAAAACAAACAGTGAAATAAGTAAATTAATTGGAAGTTTTTTTTTGACATTTGTTTAAAGGCTACCAGCATAAACGACCTGCCGAAGGATATGAATTCCATCACATAACTTCCATACTATTTTGTGTGTTTTCAGTAAAACTTAAAGAAGATGAAGGAACATCTTGAGTGGTATCCATTTCATTATGAGTTTCCATGCTTTCGGTTACGTCTGTTGTTGTGTTATTGCTGTCGTCCCAATTAATTTTAAACCGAGTAACTCGTGGTTTATCGCCTAAAATATTCCTCTGTACTTTGTCAAACTGAGGCTGAGGTGGAGGATTCTCACGCATCTCTGGATCTAGGTACTCATTGTTGATAAAGTAACCTACTCTAACGAACTCCTGAGCTCTGTATGAACATGTTAATAGTACTACAGTTACACCAAGTGCGTCATTCACTGGAATTCGACTCACATCTGGAGGATCGGCCTGCAATATTTTATATTTTCTTAATAAAACTTTGTTCAAAACATCCGTAATTATTTCTATACTATATCTAAGTTTGCTATTAATATAGCTATGCCAGATTAATTTCAAATTAATCTAAATAAAAACAAATATTAGATTCTATTCATTTTAAGATTTGACTAAACAGTATAATGCTTTTTTCTTGAAATAACATAAAGTGATATTTACAGAAACTAAATAATACATTTTGTTTTCAAAATGGTTGTTTATATTGATACTGTTTTTGAAAAAGTTAAATTACTTTTTTTAGAAAAACGTAAATACACACATGAAGTACTTAAACAAATTTGAAATATAAATTCTTTCTGATATGTTTGAATTTTATTGTTGTATATATGATATATGTATTAAATAATAATTCATTTGTACTAAATCTGTTGATTTTTTATGAAATTTGCGATTTTAGTAAAACAATAGTTTAACAGTTGAAAGTGCTTAAATGCAATAAGCTTGAATAAAAAATTAAGTGAAAGTAATGAATTATAGATAATGAATTGTCAAACGTGTTTCATATTTTAGATTGATTAAAGCTATTAAACTTAATCAAATATACTCACAAGGGAGTACATAATTATTACCTGAAACACAAACATGTGCCTACCCTCCGGAATCGGGCCGACATAAATAGTATCTAAGACTTGATCGAATTCTTCCGACTCCGCACTCCCGACATAAATCATTTTCCATTCTAAATCTGAAAAGCCAAAAATCAAGAATATGTTGAAATAACACTAAATAGCAGTAAAGTTGTAAAAATGCCATCGAAATAGAATAATAACAACGTCGAGTTCTAGAATAATAATAACCTCTTTAACTTAGAGTGCAAAACCGCGCGAAAAAAACTTAACCAAAAAATGTGTAAACGAAAAATGAATCGAAATAAAGGTACATATTTTACCTTCTTTGAGTTCCTCGATACATTCAAAAGTCACTTCAAATTGAAAAGGATTCAAAAAGGGCGAAGGATTGTCCAAAACACGAACATTAACTATTTGTACTTTGGCCATTGTTACAGATATTGATAGACAAAATTTGCGAGACTATTGAATTCTACGAAACTTGAGTTGAAGAATACACTCAATTGGTCGTTTTGACGGATAAACAAGCCCCTTGTGATTGCAAAACTTGAACTAAGTTTGGCGGTAACGCACGTAGACGATTAATTCGATGTTCGCTGCCGCGCTTTATTGCGTTCCAACTTCCAAGTTCCAACGGTTTGTGAAAATCGGCGCCAAATAATATCAATTCCAAGTTCGCAGGGATTTTGTCTTTAAACTAGTTATTGTAATTTGTTAGGGAATTTTAGTTTAACCCTATGATGATCGAACGTCGCAAAGTGTATACAGAATTATATGTAAACAATTCCAGCGATCATCAACCATAGTTAAGGTGATTCTTAAGATCTGCTACACCGGAGTTAGTGTCTTTTTATTTTTAAATTGTTTAATAATGTATTAAGAATTAAAACATATACTGTTTCATTCTTTAGTTCTGGGAGAATTATATGATCGAACAAAAAATAATTTTATAAGTAAATTTTTGGCTCCACAACTTCCCCCGTTTTTTCTGTTTTCTTCAATTTGTAAACAAAACGGGGGAAGTTGTGGAGCCAAAAGTTTACTTAAAAATTTATTTTTTGTTCGATCATATAATTTTCCCAGAACTAAAGAATGAAACAGTATATGTTTTAATTCTTAATACATTATTAAATAATTTAAAAATAAAAAAACACTAACTCCGGTGTAGCAGATCTTAAGAATCACCTTAATAAGTTTCTATAAATGAAATAATAACACAGGGAATTTTCATTTTCCCTATCTCGATCGATATATAGATTAGAATAGCGCCGTCAGTCGTTATCTTATTCCATAAAGCTTATTCTAAAGCAGCATTCATGCATGTTTATATTGGCAGTGTTACTCTAACCTATATATACCTATTTAGATAGTAACCTATTTAAGGTAAAGGCGAAGTTCTGCTGCCACGGAGTTAGTGTCTTTTGTTATATTAATAATATTTAACAATAAATTAGTATAAAACGACCAGAGCGCCATTCTTGGATTGTGGGAGAATATTTTAAGACATTTAACGTATTTTTTTAACAAGTAATTTT
>JABFPJ010002054.1:0-21500 GCA_022817425.1 Gryon sp. ZL-2020
TGTAAAAAAAAAAAAAAAAAAAAAAAAAAAGAATAGAGTCTTTGACTTCGATAACGCCAACACAAGATGCTCAATGAATTTTCACGAGATTCCAACTTGTTATGAGTAGCATAGCGATGTTTTCGACTGACGTCATTTAAAATAAATCTCTGAAAGGAAGAACAAAAAAATAATAATAATAAAGATAGCTTATGGTAATTTCCTGGTTTTGCCGGTTTTCGAAATGCATTGATTTCTAACATTATTTATTATAACTACTTCTTGATGTGAACAAAGTTTAAAGTCCCATTTTAATTTTTTCTTTATTTTACATTTTAAATATTTACAAGATATTCATGATGTGTATGTTTAATTTAATGTTATTACAAATAATAATTTATTGTTTTTTCAATTTAAAAAGGTTTCGTTCATTGAAACAGAAAGCATATTCATAAACAGAAATAAAAGTTTAAAGTAGTTAATCAGTAATTTTAAAGTCAGATTTAGAACAAAAAATTGACTGACAAAATTCGAGCAAAAAGTGAGTCAAATATTCTATAGCAATTACGTCCCTGAGTATAAAAAGCTTCTTAGTCTTTGGCAATAAATCTTACTCAATCAGTATTCATAGATTTGTATTCTCGTTTTATATATATATATATTATATATATTTTCATTATATGTATATACATATATTGCAAATTGAATGATTTATAATACATTAGTTATAAAAATGTATGAACAAAAGGAAAAAAAAGTTAGTTAATGCATATAATTTGACTTGTTTTACATGTACATAATCAGTTATTATCATTTATTATAAGTCTTTTTATCGATCAAGAATAAAAAAGGCTCGATTCGTTTGAATTCTTTTGGGATAATTTACAACTCAATGACTGTCATTAAACAACGGCAAATTATTTATTGAATATATTTTTCCTTATGCTTTTATCATTTATCAGTTGTTGGGTGATTGATTATAAGTAATTATTACTTTGTAATTCGAATTTTGCGTAATATTAATTATTAATTATTAATTACTGAGATTGTTTTTATTTTTCAAATTATAGATTTTGAACAACTTCAAAATCATTCTTTATTTCATGTTCATGCACTTTTTAAAATTAATTAAAAAGATTGATTTTTTAATAACTGAAATTTAATTCGAAATATATTATATACAATAAAAAAAGCAACAAACTAATCTAAATAAATAATTGTCTCATTTCAGAAGCAGCCTGCGCAGGATCGCACGGCATGAAGGGCCGGAGTTTAGTAACGCGAGTATCCTGAAGAGCATGGAGACGTTTGTGCGCACGGTGAACGAGATGGAGGAGACAATTTTAATTCCCAGCAGACTGTTGGATCTGTCAGTTGGTGACGACGCGGACACACTTTGTCTTAAAAGCAAGCACAGCAGTGGCTCCATCAAAGAAGCGCTCGGCAACACCGACCTCTATCGTCTCTACAACATCATCAATCAGATGAAAGTCGAGCTGCTTTGGTCCAAAGAGTCGTCCAGCAGCGCCGAGCACGACGAACCCGAGGTCAACCGACCCAAACCCGAGCGACCGGGTCACGTGCGCTGTCCGAGCACCACATCAATGCAAAGTGTGCAGAGTGCCTCGTCCATTGCCTCATCCACGTCTTCGGTCTCGGATTCGGAATCGGACGCAGGCATCGAGAATGACTCGGGATTGGAATCCGAGGACAGCAACGATAGACTGGCCAATCAGGCTGCAGAAAACTTTCGACGCCATCTACGGGGCCTTCATCGCAGCATCCATCGAATGACCGAGGCTGCTGAGTACCTGACTTTGCGATACCAAGCGGACGTTGGCGGACAAGTCTGATAACGAGCGCGTGTTACGTTCTTCGAGACCTTTGAAATTTGTCCCCCCCCCCTTTTCATTGTTCACATTTGTCCCCCCCATTGGATGTTCGACATTGTCCGCGGGTTTTCGAATTTTGTATTTATTTGTATTTGATGATTTCTTTATTGGTGGTTGGAACATCACCCGTTAATTGTATTTCAATGGAAAGCCTTCAAGTGTCTTTAATTCTACGTAATCTCTCGCAGAATATCTTCTCTGTATTAGTTTCAAATTGATGTTCATTGCTGTCTGTTCTACGATTGTTATATGCATGTGCGCTTGTCCAGAACTTTGGGCATGTCTTTTATGTCAAACAACAACTGTTTCGGATTCAATTTTGTTATTCGAAATTTTGTCACACTTTTGTATGCGGAATTATTCATTCTTGTTTGTTTGACTAATTGATGTATGTTCACGCAAAAAAAAATAGATTAATGATTATTCAATATGCATTTTTAATTGGAATTCTTCTTGGTTGAAGAAATTCTTTTGTTTGGGATTATATTCGAAAAAAAGCGACAAGAAACGTTCGGACAAGAAGTCAAATTATTGAAAAAATGCGATATAACTTTTTTGAGTTCAAGTATAGGGTTTCGGAAAAATTTCTCTTTTTCAGACAGTTTTCAAATTATGGTTTAGGATAATCAATGGAATCCTTGAAATAAACTTGGACAAGGATTCGAATGAATTTTTCGTTTTAATTTTAGGTGAAAATTGTAATTTTTACAATGTAAAAACAAAGTTTTAAAAATGAAATGAAAAGTGTTTGAAAAAACGAATTGACCAAATTGACTGGAAGACAGTAATTTTTATTTCAAAAGACACTTAAGTATTTTTTTCTTGCAACAAACAAAGATTCGGAGAATCAGTCTGAGAACTGCATTTGAGATCCTGCGAGACCATTTTGATTAAGACATGTCTTGTAAGCAAACGAAGCGGGATTCTAAACTCCATGTATATAGAAGTTAGAGCCATAACAATTATTTATTCATCTTTATGCTGTACTTTTAAGCGCGAACATACGTATCTATTTATATTAAGTCAACTATTGCTTTGAATTCGTTCAATTCAATTCTTGTAATATTTCATCCAAATTTCGACATTGCAAAATACATTATTATTTTTGCGATAACAAAATATAACAACCATTTTGTCAACGCTTGAATAATTGCGTTTTCTTTGCAATCGAACAAAGACATTCTTCAAAGTACATTGGCAGTTGACCAGAATTATTATTATTTTTTTTTACAAATTACTTCGAACGTAATAGTTTCGTACTCTTTTTTTTTTAATGAAAAGACAAAAAAAAGCATTGGACAGAAAGACATTGAAATTGCCGTTACGATCTTGTAATTTCCTTCCCAAAGCAATAATTTTGATTATGAAAGACTGAATAACACACCAATTTTTTTCCTTACGAATTGTCGTATTAGACGTAATTTATGTTTGAAAACTTGAATGCCTTGCGTTAATGATATCACATATCATGAATTTTTTTTATAAAAACAAAATAGATCTATAACATTTTTGCTCGATTTCCATATGATTTTGTAAATAAATGAAAGCATAGAAGAAAAAAAAGCAACGTACCCCCTGCGATCCTCAGTTAAGATTGAAATTAACTTTTCGATCCCAATGAAATGAAATTGACGATATATGAGTACAGCATACGAGAACGTAACTCCCGCCTTGTTTCTCTCTTTGTATATAATTTGTAAATAAAGAGCAATGCGTAATTGTTAATTGTAACAAAACTCTAATCTTGATCTTTGCCTTGTGTCGTCGTCGTAATCGCTTGCATTTTCGACGAAAACACCATGTTCAAAAGTTAAGAATAAATGACGTGAAAATAATTCAAAAACGAAAAAATGCATAGAAAAAGATTTATTTAAAAATCAAATCACCAAGCGGGTTATCTTTTTTTTTCTCTCAGTTAACTTGAATCATTAATTTAAATTCGATTCTTTGGGTTTCTAATGTAGAATTTACGTCTTGGGATAAGGAAATGTCAGGTTTTTCACAATAGAAATGTTTTTAGGTGATAATTAAAATAATTTTTGGCGCTTGTTCTTCATTCGTTGTGTTTCATTGTACGCTGCGTGACTTTGATGTATTCTTGTTATTCGATTTTGTCAGAATCGCCGACGTCTTTGGAACACTTGATTCGGAAGGGTTTTATATCTGATTAGAAGCTATTTTGTAATTTAATAGAAAATTTGATAAAGTATGCAAAAAAAATGATATTAAATGGAGCCCTTCGAAGATGTAAATCATATTTTAAATTCAAGTGCAATATTATTCACATGCTATTGCAAAATGACGATCGGGTTTAACTTAACTTTTACTGTACACATTTTTAAATATCTTTAATAGATATTTAATTACATTTTTATGCACGATTTTGTTTTGATTTTAATTTAATTTTCTTTCAAAGTTTTAGACAAATTTTAAATATTTTTTTTAGATTATTTTTGAAATAATTTTAAATGTGTACAGTAGAAGTTGATCGTGCAAAATTTATGCAGTTTTGTGCGCTAATTTTGGTATTCTGAATATGTCCGCCTTTTTCAATGGTATGCGTATCAATTTCCAACAAAATGTATCGTTAGCCCGATTTAGTTTTGTATATTGTAATCAGTTGTTTGCATCACCATACTGTACAACAGAATATTGATAATAAATTTACAAGTGTCTTTTTCATGCAGAATTGTTTTCTTTTTTACCAAATAATTTGTATTAACAAATTTACCTAATGCGTTATTAACCCTTTTCTATCTAAACGTAGAAATAACTTCAACAATTCTGAGAAGATAATATATTCAATTTATCAAAAAAAATCACATTTTTATTTAAATATTACAAAATTATTAAAATAATTAATTGAACAAAAACTTGACCTCGAATTTAGCATCACAGGAGATACATTGGGTTAAAAAGGGTTAATTATATAAGAAATTATTATATATGTTCAATATAATAATATAAAAAATAGAATATATATAATAATTATAAAAATGAATCTTTAACTTTTTTACTTTAATACTTTTCTTTGGATTAACATCATCCAAAGTTGGATATTTTAGTCGATCAGAGTTTCTGAAATGACACTTTTTTAAAAGAATATTAATAAGCATATTTAAATTAGAAATATTTGTGAATAATTTTAAATGTACCGTTACATTTTCTACGCTTTTTATTATTCAAATGAGAATAGTATTAAAATATAAGTTAATTAAGAAACTTTTTTGAATATGAAATTGAAAAGATTCTTATATAATTCTCACGAATTTATTATCACATTTGATTTTCTTTGTTGATACAAAAATACATATTGATTTTTTAAACTTTGAAACAAAAGAGATATTTTACAGATTTAACAATTTTGTAACAATTAACATCAAATTTTTACAATTTACTTTTTAGAAAATAAAAGAACTTATATATCACATTGTAATTTGAATACTTAATTTTACATTTAAATAACTTCAATAACTATTAAATATAGTGAAAAATATGAATAAATATTATATGAGGAATTAAAAGGGCTTTTTTCTGAAAGAACATCCTTCTGTAAGTTTCGCCTTTCCACCCGTCGGTTTGCATAACATCATAAGACATCCGTCGCACTTGACCTTAGTTTGCGAGTGCGAGAAAATAGTTACAATGGAATAACATCCTGGACATTTCACGTCAAGAAACGCGCTGTTTGGCTTCGCCACCAACCTTTTCAACTTGTGCTTTTGCTTTTCCTCAGCAACGCTGGGATGGAGAAGATCTTTTGCTAGAGGCATTTTCTGAAAAAAAAAATATTTTTCCAAGAATTTTTCATTTTTCATTCATTTTAATTTTTTCGTTGTATTATTTATTTATTATTTATATTTTTATTTTCATTATTCATTTAAATTTGTTGTTCAGGAATGTTCAGGAATGTTTCTTTATTTCAACTAAAAATGAACATATCTGAACGTAATCGAAGAAAATTCGAAGATACCCTAGCACACCCCAAGCGAACCTTAACATATCCTAGATAGATAGAAAATTACTACTACCATTTACTTGAAATGAATCTGGATATATAAATATACAGGAATACGAATATAAATAATTAACATATTATAATTAATAATTTTTTGAATTATTTGGAAAATCAATATAAATATCTAATGACGCATTTATGTGTTTTATGAAACATATTACGTATAGAATATACATCATATTGCATATTGTTAAGCAATACAACAGTAAAAGGATTTATTATATTAAATTATTGAATATGAACTTTATTTATTTTATTATGCGGAAAAAAGTTTCAGAAATACATAAATTAATTATTATTTATTTATTTTAAAATAAACAAAGTAAATATTTTGCATAAAATCTGTATTTTTACCCAAAATATTCAAACTACTTTCACCAAAATAAAAAATGTAACGCAATATATTGTTGTCAGTTCAATGTTTTCAATTTGTTTATATAGTTTAATAAAGACATAAATTAAGTACAATTTGAGAAATTTGAGCTAAAAATTACTTATTTCTTACCTTCTTTATTTTTTAACCGCTTGTAAAATATATTATATAATACTGATTCACTCGTACTTACGCCGGTTTATGTTATTATAATAACAAACATCTATGTATAACTTTTACCGGAGAGTTTACAACAATTGTTCAATCCTTCAAAGCGCGGCAAATTTTAAGTACAACAAATAAAATATTAGTTTAAGTAATTTTTATCAAGCCAGTTAATGACAACAAATATTTTTATTTAATTTTTAATAATTAAAATATTTGACATTTTTAAAAGATATTTAACGAAATTTAACGACTTTTTTAACGAATTTGTCTTTACTAAAAAAATTATACTAAAAGTGCTGCCCCCTTTTCAAACATGTCAAGCGATTTACGAGAAGATCAGATATTTTAAGGGTTATGATGGTTTGTTGACATTGTATATGACGTTAAGTATGAACAAATTCATGTAAATAAAAATAATTAAATTTGACTGATAAAAAATGACGGATACCTGTGCACCGATGATTATGGACAATCAATTATCGAAAGAAGATTACCTTATTTTAAGAGCTAAGGAAGTTTTAGTATCTGATATTTATGCCGCTAAATCATGGCTTATTACGGCAAAATCTCTATTTCCTCACAGTTCAAAAGTTCAGGTTAGTACAATTAATATATACTTAATTATATTGTATATATAATAATAAATAATAATATTAATAATAATATGTTTATTATTTTATTTAAGTTTGTTCCTTTTATTCATATTTCTTATTTGAATTTGTTTTTTCATTTTACTTAGATAAATTATTGATTTTGTTATTAATTAATTCTTTTCAGTTTGAAGCATACAAATTAGAGAAACTAGCGAAAAATGTGAAAGAAGCTGCGGAATGTTTCAGTGAAATGTAAGAAAAGTTTACTTATATGCTAATAGAAAATATAAATTAAGTTTCGTTGTAATAACTGATTTATCTGTTTTTCCAGATTTCAAAATTTTCCAGATGATCAAGACATATGGAAAGAAATAGAATTAATTACCGCATCATTACGAACCGAACAAAATGATGCAGAGTCTGACTTATTATGTCAAATGTTTCAACATTTACCGCAAGATTTGCAGCACAGATTGCTAATAATGACAGCAGATCACAGTGAAGATACTATGGAACACTGCAAATTGTTGCTTTTATTATTGAAAAGATTTCCTCAGACTATTTCCACTCATGGAGTAAATTTTATATTTTTATTTCATTCATTCAATTTCATATTTTATTAAAATTCATTACACTTCATTTAATTTTATATAGAATTTAATAATAATAAAACTGAATAATTTTTTTACAAATGATATTTTATTTCATGTTTTAGACACGATTGGTAGAAACTTTATTAGCAGCCGAGAAACACAGTCATCCTGGAAGAGCAGTTAACGATTTTCGCAAATTATTAGCCTGCGATGCTTTGCCACTTTTAGGTTCAGCTCCGGTTGAACTCAACTCTCGACTGAGTCTTCGCCTTCTCATCAAATCCATTGAATTTTACTTAGCTTACATCCAACAGCCGCAGGAAAATAACATACAGCAGCCTTGGGACAGAATGTTTCAGATAGTCGAAGTGATGGGCAAAAAGCTCTGCTGGGAATTGAGTAGCCTTTTTGCAACGCCGTGGAATCGTGATTTGTATTGCGACAAGCTTCAGCAGTACGAAGCCAAATACTCGGACAAATTAAATGACGAAATTGTCGTTCGACAGCTTTTAATTTGTACGATTGTTGTTTTATTGCGAATATTACATGAACATAATAAGTTAATTAATAACGGCGAAACATTGTTTTGTTTGGTTGAGGCTTTTAGTGATCCAATTATGTCATCTGCTGGTAATTTAGCTTTTTTAATTATTATTTTTATTATGAAAATATTGTTTAAGAACAAATTTATTTATAACGTTGTATTAAATTACAGAACAAAAGTTGAAAAAAAGAAAACGAGATGATTCGATGTCAGTTGTAATAACGAGCGATGGAGAATATAGTGGAAATGGATTGGCGTTAGCTGTCAAATTGTGGGATTTATTGCGAAATAGTGATTATCTGCAAAGAGAATTAACAAAATTAATTCAACAACTGCGACTGGACACTTGGTTGGGCTCATTTTTAACAGACTTAGCGATGTATAAGGGACTTTATGCGGATGTATTGCCCAGAATATCGCAGGAAAGTGCCAATTTGGTTTCGCATTTGAAACTGGCTTGCAGTTGCTTTTTCGTTAAAAATTATAAGGTTGATATTAAAATAGTAATTAATTAAAATGCATTTAAATTTTGCGAATTTAGGTCAATTTATCAAATTCAAATTTATCAGAAGTCATTTTGTCAACGAAAATTCATTTGACAATTTGTTTTTTTGACAAACTGACCTATTTGATAAATGGACCTAATAGTAAAAATTGAATAATAATCTTAAAAAAAATAATTCTAAAGTTAAAATAAAAAATTATTGATTATGGTAAACGAGAAAAATGATTTGCAGGGAATGTTGGAATACATTTCTATCATAGCAACGATGTTACCGACAACCAAAGGTCAAATTTCACAAAATTTAGTCGTTCCGGCGATAAGGCATTTGCATTACTTACCCTTGACACGGTATTCAGTACTACAATATTGCTGCAGATTACTTCTTTATGCAATTAAAGTATAATTTTTTCTTATTATCTCAAAATATAGAATCAAAATATTTCAAATAATAACAAAATAATTAAATGTTCTTTTTAGGACAACTTTGGAATGCCTGCTGGGGTCGGGGATTTCGCAATTGGTAACTTTGCATTCTCATTGATTAATTGACAATTTAAGTTGGTATAGTTTTTTTTTAATTTAACAAATGTTTAAAAATAATTTTGTTTGCATTTAGGACATGCGTTGGTCTTAATGCAAATTGACTGGCCACAAGAAGCAAACCTTCTGAACTTGGCAACCGAGCGTATTTTGAGTCGCGGAATATTCATGTATAACCTATTTCAGCCTTATATTATTTGCGTTGACATTTTGGAGGAATTAACGTATCTTTGGACGGAAAACGGCGGTGGAGTTTATATGGATATCAAAAACAGTCCAGGAATGACGCAAAGTAAACATTTCATTAAATTAATAATATATACTTGTCAGTTCTAAGTAAATGAAAAACAATTAAAATCATTAAAAAATATCAATTCCATGGTTTTGAAAATATTAAAACCATAGAATTGTAAATTTGAATTTCCATTTACCGAATTAAACAAAAAATAAACATCGATTTGTAATATTGTATTTACTTCTTTAAGGTCGTCGAATGTCAACGCGCGGAGCTGACAAAGGAGTGCGTGAAGAAATAAAGCAAATAATGAGACGCCAAGCTGCGCGAGACGGAATTGAAGCGATCGACGAATTGCTGCAAAGGTTTATCGTCAACGAAAAGACGGCAATAATGCACAGTCTCGTGATTTCTCCATAAGAAAGATTGAAACATGTTACAACTTTTTGTTCATTTATTGTTTGATTCAACACTTCCATAAGTTCCGGTTCTTACAAAACAATGATATTAACAATTTGTACTGTACAAATGTATGTATACATGAAATGCAATATTACAATTGTTTTATTATACCAAGCACACGGTTTTTTGACTTTGCAGTTTTTTATGGAAGTGTACGTCGTTTTAACAGTGCCACCAATTGATGTTACAGATACATAATTTATGTAATCATTTATGTTATTTATGTATTAATTAATGTAATCAGCAAATTTATTGAATTAAGTTAAATAGCATTCGAGAAAAAAGCATTAACAAAGGGGCAACACTGAGCGACGCACAAAGAAAATGAAATATTTTTTGTCAGTGTAAAAAAATAATAATCTTAATCAAATTTGAAAACGACGATAAGTTTCATTAATACTTGAGCGCTATTTTGTATAAAATTATGTAAATATATCTAAATATTCATTTTTCGTATAGATTGTATGAAACAGCTTTGATTAATGGAACAGAATATAGATTAATTAAAATTACCGAAATTGTAACAAAATTCGTAAACACTTACGAATTTTGTTGCAAATCCTGTTATACATATTTGTGTAAATAAATATGTATAATGTATTTAGTTAAATATCTGTTTCCTATGAAATTAAACTTTTTATATAAAAAACAAAAGTTTAAATTATTTGAAACAATTCAATATTTCATAAAAATAATTAACAAAATTGCTAAAATGCGTGATGTTTATAATTTAACGGAATCCAAAAGATTCCACTTTTTTTTTTTTACTTTTCCTCGTATTTTAATAAATTTTACAATATAACGTTACATGAAAAACTGGAAAATATCGCAGTTAAATTTGATATTTATAATTCACGTAAAGCTTTGTAATAAAAGTCATCAAAATACAAGAATGTTTCTCACGAAACTTTTATCATTAAAATTCGTGAACAAAGACACATTGTTCAATTGCAAACAGATGATGATTTCTTTAAACCCAGAATACTTGCAACATAAAATGCCACAAGAGATGTTATTACACCTTTTCATCCGAAAAAGAGTCACGCGATATTTTGTCCTCTACAGACGATAGCGACACATACTTGGAAATACTTAGCAAATTCCCGAAAGCCGATATTCCGGTTTATCCAATGAATGATATGATGGGGGTCTTGGTCAAAAAATTTTTGAACCAGGATGTATCCCTGTGGCAGGTCTTCGATGCGTACACTTGAGGATATTTCGCAGGGAGGGGGAGTTGATTTATAATGACGAATTCAAAATCCTTTTAAACTTCATTCTTTTAAACGCGAATATGCTCAATTTGAAAGATGAGACCAATATTTCTATCAAATTTCAATATTTTATCATCTTTAATAGTATTAAATTGAATGTTCTTAATAACGATCTGTCAACTTTTTTTTAATTAAATTGTAAATGAGTGTATATAAACTAATGTTTATGTTGAGTTTGGTTTGGAAACCAATGATTAAATGTATAATATCTGTTTGCAATCGTTTGATTTTATATTAATGAATTAATTTGATTAAAATCGGATAATTTGTCACAATGAACATATGCATTCATATCTACTTCAATTCAATGAAATGTACAATTCGAAAAAGAAAACATGCAGTAACGTTACGTAAATGGTTTGAATTTAATTATATAATTATTTATACATAAATCTTTTGTTTACTTTTATGAGAATTTGTCATAAAATTAATAAATATAGTTCAAGAATAATTTATTATCTATTCTTCTTGTTTTCTCTTTTTTTAACTTATTCTAATGCTCTTCTCAGAGCATTCGATTTATAAAATTGTATGATAAAAAAAGAAAGAAATAAAGAGCAACTGTTTAACCGTTCGTTAGAAAATCCTGTCGAATTGTAATGAGAAATATCGACAAGTTAATTATTGTTCGATGCAATTTAATGCCGAACGTGATTTTCTTCAACACGAACAATGATAGAAAAGCGTGTAACACTGAGTGCACCATTTTTTCCCTTTTTTTTCTTTCACTTAAAAATTATCTGATATAAACTCCAAGTTGAAGGGCACTCTGAAGCAGAACTTTAATTCCTGGCATAAACGAAGCAATTTGACTGAAATCAGAGCCCGAAACTAATTGGGTATAAAGTCCTAAACCGTTCGTATAGTCGCCTTCTTGAATGTAGTTGGAAATTTGGTGCAAGCCTTGCAAAGTATTTTGCGATAGCTAAAAAAAACAAAAAAAAGTATTAAAACAAAGTATAAAATATTGTTCAATTTGAAGTAATGTTTAAGTTAATAATACCTTATTTTCTCGAAGTGAATCATATAAAACTTCAAGTTTCTTGGAAACTTCTTCAACTTTTCTTTTGGTTTGCTAAAAAAATATTACCATTTATTAATATAATTTGAATAATTTGAATAATATTTGAATGTTTAATATATTTTTAAAACTTTAATAATTAGTAAATAAAAACGTACCGGATTTTTTGCATTCGTTAAACAACGAGCACGAAGCTCATCAAGAACAGTCTTTAAATGCATGTGTTCGTCTGGAATCGGGGCTTTTGGTTTTTCGGGTTCGGTTGGTTGGGCGATTTGCGCCGATTGTACTGGCATTTGGTTATACATATCCATTGGCGTTTTGTTGTACATTTGACCACCCATTGGATTATACTGTTGCTGTGGTTGTTGATTATAAGTCATCTGAGAATCTTGCTGATAATAATTATTTTGCGGTGGCATCTAAAAGTTACAATAAAAAATGCTCATTATTTTTATGTTAAATTAACGTTTATGATTATTTATATTGTTTCAATTAGAAAATAATAAACAAGTTTTTTAAGAAAATAACATTTAAACTTACTCCATAATCTGGCTGAGCTACATTCCCCAAAGGATGAACTATCGGATTCTGCGGCTGATATTCTGCTTGTTTTTCCTGCAAATTTCATTACACAAATTAAATATTCGATCAGAATTAGTTAATGTTTATTATTACTTTCAAACAACATAACTTCGTAAAACTATATTGCACTAAAAAACATTGCATTTAATTACGCTTTTTTTATTAAATGAAATACGTAATTTTGATCCATTTACAATGAAATCTCGACAAAAGCTAGGCAAAATATACCGTTTTGAATGACTTGTTTAATTATGAAAATCAAAAAACCAATTAGTCTTATAAAACTAACTAAGTAATGTTAGTGACACGCAAATCGACATATTTGTGCTAATAAAACAACTTGTATTTGTTGATTTGCAAGCAAACCAATCGACGAAATTTACTTTGTAATTAAAATTGGAACAAAAAATTTACATTTAATTTTAATGGAATATTAACTAAATTCAACCAAACCACTCGCAGTGTTCACTAGCACAAATGGATCTACCTTTAAAGTATTATTCTTCGAATGTTTAGCTTTCCATTTTCTTGTACCAGCATGTTCCGCAGATATTTCATTATTGTTGATTAATGCCAGTAATGGCTATATTATTGAAAACATATATAATTCAGTTACGTTGATTGTTTCATTTATACAAAATACGATATTCTTTTACATTTATTCTTGCTGAGAACATTTATATTCATTAATCATCATCTTAACAATAATTTCAAAAGTTAAATAATAAATTAAGATTAATTGGTACCATTAGAATAATATTGTAATATTATAATCAGAGCTTTAAGTATGTTCCATCGCAAGTATTTATTAGATGAACAAATAATATCAATAGTATTATACATTTCAGATAATTCTGAATATTTGAATATTTTTTAATATAGGTCATCGACCAGTTCCCAGAGTTATTTAAAAAGTAAAATGTATACAAATTTAATATATTTTATGAAAAACTACGCAAATGTATATTTTAAAACGTATTTATATAATCACATTAATGAATGTACTGATTAATCAACTAATCAAATTAAATGCTAAAAATTCATTTTTATTAACATATTGGACAAATTTAAAATTATTTTTATTAATTTTCCAATAACCTAAAATGTTTTTTTATTAATAGTAAGAAAAAAAAATCATTTATGATTTTTATTTTAACTTGCTTGGTGTGATAGAACATCCTTAATTTTTATCCCATTGAATCATGTGAACGACTTATTATAAAAACATTACTTATCTTATTTTGATCAATTATAAATGTTCTGATCATTTTATAAAATTGAATACGTTAATTAAATCAAACTTTTCTAATGGTTTTAATCAGTCTTCATATTGCCGGTCTACGAAATCCATTATGTTATTTTTGCCAAGCCCACCTGTTGCATTCTACTGGATTTGATATTCGGCGGATCATTCCATCCCGGTTGTTCATCCGTTCGATATATATTTTCTTCGGGATACTTGGGTTGCGTGGGTTGCGATCGTGGAGTATAATTTGATTGCATCATCGGGCCACCCAATGCACTCGACTGATTGGTATCAGCTTCATTTGGATTATAAAAAGTCGTGTTCATTGGATTACTCGGGTACATGGAGTTTGCCGGCTGCACCGGAAAACCCGTCGTTGGATACATCGGTGCTGGCTGAGAGAACGTCGCAGTGACGCCGTAAGTCGACGTGGGTTTGATGGATGGATCGATGACATGTTTGGGTCGAGCCGTGGGTCCGACGCTGGAAGGTCGTGAGGTGGTTGTCGCAGTTGGTGGTGGTGGTGGTGGCACTGATTGATACGTGGATGCGGGATTAGGTTGGATTGGACTGGGCTGGTAAGTGGATGCAGGCGTTGGTGGTGGAATTTGGCCATATGAAGGTTGTGGAGTGAATTGATTTGGCATCGGTGACAGTTGCGACGGTAAACTTGGCGTTGCTGGGGCATTGAATGGAGATGGTACTTGGGGAGTCATGTATGAGTTCATGGACTGACGAGTTGGATCGGTATTCCATTGGTTTATTGACGGTTGCGATGGCGGTTGCATACTTCCGAATGTACTCTAAAATAAAGAATAGTTTAATATTTAAACTTGTGAAAAGAAAGCTAGGTCAATTCATTTAACAGGTCAAATGTAACAATTTATCAAAGGTCTATTCATCAACGGAAATTCGTCAAAACACAATTCATCTAATAGGTCAATTGATACATTCATCAAAAAATAGTTTATTGTATATTTCGTTTAGTTTTAATGGGTTTATACATAAGGTCCTGTTTTGTTTTCCTTTATAAGCTTTGAGGAGTTTTGTATTTTCATATTTTTCCTATCACATTAATGTATGAGTGGAAAAAAGGTAGAGATAGAGGACTTCTCAGACTTAAGAAAAAGACAGAGAGCAGGCCTCTTCACAAATTCTACTGAAACAATTGTAGATAACTTAAATAAGATAAATTTCAGTACATACAAATGAAAAACTTACAGATTGCGATACTCTTCGCATCGGATCAAAGTATTCCTGATTACTAATACGTTGAGTTGGACGAGGTGTAGTTTCTGGTTGTTGCACATGTCCCAAATTTCGGTTTAATCGATCTCTCAACTCGACAATTTTGGGTTCCTGACTGTTGCCTAGGAAGCTCAATGCAGCCTCGAAGCTACCCTCCGCGGCCAACATTTCCGCATAGGTGACCAAAATTGTGGCCACTTTGCCCTCGAATTTGACCTCCTTTGTGCCTTTGTAACTCAAAGCCTTTTGCATGATGGATATCAATTCCGCCACTTCCTCGATGTTTGATTCTACTGCGTCCACCATTTTGCTCAAATTGCCCGAACAAACGTAACAGATTTGTGCTTGTTTCTTGAGTTCTGCGTCGGTGGAAGATAACAAACGGTCTCCAAGAATATCTAAATATAAAATGTGATAAAAAAAATATTATTTACATTTTTAATTTTCAGATATAAAAGTAAATTTGAAAAGTGATAATTCACCACAAAGGGAAGAACGTTCTTCATCGCCGCAGTGAATAAGAATACCAACTAATGTTTCCTTCCAGCAACGTATATCACAATTGTTCGCAATTTCCGACCAATTTTCACTCACGACAGAATTAATTAGAGCATTCAACGCGCCACTGTGTTCTGAGAAGTAACGATACTGAGCTCGTGCTAACAGATCCGTGCCGCCAGCCATCGACAGAATAATCGCATCAGCATATTTTTTACTTTTGAAACACAACGACACTGCGGCTTCGATGTTATTCATCAGAATAGCTTGAGTTATTAATCCATCTTCGTCTGAAAATCAAAATCATCAATTTTAATGATAGAACAAAAAGAACATTAACTCAAAAAATATTTTCTGTATTTACCATCGGAAGTATTAATTCTCAGATCTTTTTCAATGTCTTTGGAAACTGGCGAAAGTCGGTTTTGTTCCTGCTGAGCGATTGCATCGAACGTTGCACTTCCGTCACTTATATTTCCATTTTGTACCTAAAAAGCAAAAAACATTAAATTTCTTTGTCTCTAAAAAAGCATATTTTTCTATCAAATTATATTTTGCTTTCACTTACAGTTCCCAACTTGGATATACCCTGAGTTACTTCGTTGATATCTTGCGGAACATATTGATTGAGTTTATGATTAATCATATCCATGTTGTATCCCAATTCCAGCAACAGTTGAGTGAGCTCTCGATTATTGTCCTCCTCGAAATAAGTACTAATACACTTCCAGACTTTCTTTTTGTGATCGTCATTTGTACTTTCAATTTTTCGTTTGCAATAATCGCCATACTGCATCGACTTCAACGCAGTCTCCAATTCATTCGATCTTTGAATCAACTCGGGATTCGTTATTACTGATGAAACGTAGACTTTTCTGTTGGTGTTTGGTGGATCGTTTGGGTCTTGGGTTTCGTTTTCAAAAATCGTCAGCTTTCCTCCAAACTTGAAATAAACAAAATAAAAATAATTAACTTACAAACAAAAAAGATTAACTTTTAAAATTTATTCTTGTTTTAAACTTACTCCAAAAGTCGCTCCAAACGGTCGCTTCAGCCATTTTGGAGCTTTTGTTAATTCGGCAGTTGATTCCATGTGAGCGACGGAATGTGGCGGTTGTGTAAGTTGACTCATTCCCGGAAACGAGTCAGCTATTTTGCTTGTGTTTTCAAGTACTTCTTGCTGTCTTCCGCCAAGCAGTGAATAAATCACCGCGTGGCCATCGAAACTACTCGCCGCAATCAGTCCAGGATGTCTTGGACACCAAGAAACATCAAAGTTCCATTGTGTTGTTTGCGCCAGTTCACAGATTACTTCGCCATTCTGATGATATAAACAAAATCACATATAAAATCTGTTAAATATGCAAAAAATAATATTTAAAAATAAAATTAAAAACATAACATACTGGAGCATCGGAATTTGGATTCCAGCAAAGAATTCGATTGTCTTTGCTGCAACTCAGTAATAAGTTTGAGTCGTGGGGACACCAAGCAATGGACAAAACACCGCGCTGATGATTTTGCAAAGTTTTCAACGGCGATGTGGCAAACCTTAAATCCCACAGTTCAATAACTGGCGCCTGATCTTCTTCGGATGCAAGACACAACTGTGTCGCTACGTCTGGATGCCATTCGACAACTTTCCATCGAACCTAAATACAAATCACGTTTTATTTTTTAATTATAATAAAAATTTTGCAAATAATCTAATTGACGTAAAAGCACCTGTTATTGACAACTTAGTATCAATTACCGAAACTACGAGAAAAAAGAGATAGAAATAGGATTTTTAATGTTAAATGACGATAACTGAAGCAATGTCGATAAGCTTTTACCTTATATAATTTTGTTTAAAAGATATCAACTTTGAAAATTAAATTTAAATTATTGTTAATACTTTTTATTTTCTTAAAAGAATGATTTATTCACCTTTGCATTGGCATCCGTGAGTTTAATAATCGCTTCATTTTTACGCAAATCCCAAATCACGCAGCGCTGAGAGAACGTTGAGGCAAGAATATGTTGAACTAAAAGAAAAAAAAGAATTAACCATTGATATAAATTTAATGTATTAAATTTGAATAAAAACGAATAAAAATGCTGAAATAAAAACCTTGTTTGTTCCAAGCAACATGTTGAACGTCCTCTGGCGGTTGATTGCAAGTTCCCGGTTTCATGGGCATTTCAATTTTCTCGATATCCCAGATAAAAATTTCGTTCTCCACTGCGCCGGTGGCGAGCAAATTTGACTTAAAGGGATTGAAATCCATCGCACGCACTGCACCCTTGTGTCTGTCGCGACTGCTAAGTAAAGCGTTGGGATCGTTCGCCAGTAACTTTGTCGCCGAATAAATTTTCATTGTACCTTTGTCGCAACCACCGACTATTACGCCGGACGTGTTGTTTTGATGCATACTGTGTGATCCCCATATTATTTTGTGAAATCTAAAAGAAATATGTATTCATTATTTTTTAAATTAAATTTTAAATTAATTTAAGTAAAATTTAATAAATTTAAAAATGCAGTAAAACATACACATGAAATACTTTTATTTATGAACAGAGAAAAACTATCGTAAGTTGCTATTAGTTTACATCTTTCTTTGAATAATTAATTTAATTTATCTAAGTGCTTCATTTAATTTTAATCGAACACACTCCTATTCATATTGCACACTGTTTCGTGAAAATTTCATATATGACAAACAATTGGCATATATTTTTAACTTGGCGCATTTTAAGCAAACTAAAATTATAATCTTTCTTTTGTATGCCAAATAGATATAACATTTTTTTTTAATTTGAAATCAAATTAATTGTTTATCTTTATAATACAAACTAAACAAGCGATACAATTATGAGAAGATAATTTGTATTATTTTTGTTTTATCATTTTGTATATAAAATAAAATATAATGAGGATTTGGTGTAATGTTTAAGTTTAACTTAAATGACATTTAAATTAATTTTAATTGAAAACTTAAATTGATAAGAGACCTTAATTTTGCCGTGTTATTCAAATTTCGTTTCATCTTAGCTTATAATCTGCTGATAAAAATTCGTCAAAAACTTGTAATTGAAAATAAATTTAGTCTTCTTTCATTTTTTATTATGGAATTTCAGTATCTTAATTAACTTTAATTATATATCGCTCTTATATTCTTATCGTTATTATTATTCATTTTTTTAGAAATAATAATGTAATAATAAATATTAATAAATATTAATGTAAATAAAACAAAGCATTACTTTGTCTTTCTTCATAAAACTAAATTACAAATAAATTTTTTTTTAATAAATCAAAATTGACTAAACAAATAAAGCAAAAAGTACAACTGAGTAAATGGAAACTTTAATTTAATTAACCGATTTGTTGAAAAGTAAGTTGATAAAAGGATCAGAATATGTACCGATGATCGCTAGGAACACTGGCTTTCAGTTCCAAATCATATCCCGGCTGTTGTAAATTTAAGGAATACAATTCCAAAGTCGAGGTGGTGCTAAAACTCGCGTCCAGCTGCTGTGCCGCCGTTCCCGTGGCCAACAATATCGGATGTTGCGCGGCCGGGGACCATGCCACATTGACAGTTTTCAGTAACTCCTTCACCTTCATTGCTTTTGCCTGCGAAAATGCCAATTTTAAATGAAACTTGTCAACAAACTGATATCATTAAATGTCACGTTAATGTCACTTTGACGTTTCTCGCCCACACCTCAAAGTCGGTTTACAAAGCGCCTTAAAAACACCGAAACAATACGTCAAATTGATTGTAAAAAAACTAGCAAAATATGAAGAAAAACATTACTTTTTTTCGGTTGATGAAATATGTGTCGGTTCGCTGACCTTTTAAATTTCAATTTCACGGAATCAATTTGGAGCGCGAACTTTGAGGTTAGGTTTGATCGGGGATCAACTTGTGGCCGAGGTTTACCTGGTTAAAATTGACGTTGGGATGGAAATCTGTACACTAATTTACAACAAATGTCACGTCACATTTGCCGCAACGATCCGTCAGCTGCTGGCCGCGATCGGCTCTTCCAACGTGGCGAACATGATTGCAAGCTTGCCAACTTACTCATAGAGACAAATATCCATACTTGACACTCAAAATGACAAACTTGCTTGGTAGGAGATTGGGGAAGAGTATACAAAACACCAACTTCGAATTCTAACTATGGCGCCGAAAACATTTTGTAAACATTGCAGCAATAATAATTAAAATATGTAACAAATACAAATTAAGGTCGATCCTTTGCAAGATTCTGTTAAAATTGATCTGTGTGAATTAATTTTTAATGCTATGTTAGTTGTGTACGTTTACTAATAATTTTTAACAACATTTTGCAGGTAGAAAAATCTGCAAAACGACTTGTAAAAGGACCAGGCATAAAAAGACCAGACATACATACAGCACCATATTTGCATTAAAATGAATGATTATATATAAATAACATATAACAATGTTTAAACAATAAATATTAATACTTGCTGATATAAGAACAATATATAACAATGCTTATATATAAACAAATAATAATATGAAAATTTGCCGAAATAATATGAAAAATGCAAAAGTAATACGTTTTAACAAGTACTTTCTTAAGGTTTCCAAACTTTAACCAAATGTATTATTATATAAGAAAATATATATATTAACAAATATTTTCTTAAATTGATTTTTGAATAAAAATTTTAATTTAAAGATAAAATAATAAAATATAAAATATAATATATATTATATAATATAAATATATATTGTACAAATAATAAAATAATAAAAATAATAATTTAATTAAATTAAAATTAAAAAAACAAGATGTATTAATGCCCAATCAATTTCAATATAATTTATGCAGAAAGTCTACATTATTTACACGCGGTGATACAACTTTTGTACCGATTCTAAGTTGTAGAATATTTATAAGTGCAGAGGTTTTTTTGTTTTCTCCTAAAAAGGTAACTTTAAATAGTTCTTGGAACATTTTCAATTGTATTTTTTATATATATGAGGAAACTCAAAGTTAACTAGCCGTTAAAAGTAGAAAATATTTGTTTTTTTTTTTCAAATTAGGAGCACAATTTTTTTAATGAACTTACTGGGTTCATCATAAATTATGAACATTTTTATTATTCTTTGACTTGAAACTAATTTATTATTTGTAAATAAGTGTATCCCAATTAAACTCTTTTTTACGTTTAATTAACGTTTCCAAATAATTTTTATTTCCTAATTGTTTTTATTAAATTTTTATTAAATTAAGTTCAAAACAATTCTGCTACCTATAGTTATATCAAAATTTTATTATATTGAAATTAATTATTGATAAAAAAAATTTTAATGATAATTAAAAATATTGGATATATTAATAAATGGTGGCATCAAATTAATAACATAGACAGAAACAGTTCTGATGAGGAAATAAAAATTATTTCGAAACGTTAATTAAACATAAAAAAGAGTTTAATTGGGATACACCTATTTACATATAAAATTCTACAGAGGAATAACACTAAATTATCTATCCTCTTAATATAAAAAAAAACTAATTTATTATTAATTTTTTTTAAATCGAAGTAGAAGAAATGCTTAAAAAAAATTTTAATTCATAATCTCATTTAATAATTATTTTACTTTTATTAATTAAGTAAAGGATAAATCAAAGAATATAAACAAATTAAAATAAATAATCAAGTTTATTAAAAAATATAGATTATAAAAATACAG